>KE797367.1:0-23682 GCA_000465285.1 Eidolon helvum | reverse complement strand
CCCCCCCCCCCCCCCCCCCCCCCCCCCCCTCTCTCTCTCTCTCTCTCTCTCTCTCTCTCTCTCTCTCTCTCTCTCTCTCTCCGCTTCTTTTGAACTCGCTTAGAACTGTCCATAATGTTAGGGAAAAAAAGGCAAAATAAAACAAAACAGAAACCTCCTTATTTCCTAATCATCCAAATGAAGAGATTTGAATATCTCTTGTCTACGACTGAAGATTTTCCATTCTTCAAGTCAAGTTTTAACTAACTTTATTGTGCTTCTGGGAGGCAGAAGTAAAAGACAGAAAAAAGATAAAAAAATAATGTACTAAAATATATGAAAAGCCATGCTCAGTTTTTTTTTCTTTTTAAATTTATTTTTGTAAAGACATGAAAATTGGGCTCAGTTTGATTTTCAGTCCTTTAAAGCAAATCTTTTTTTCAAGTCTTTTTGTTTGTTTGTTTTGGTTCATGCAAATTATGTGCACATCTTTTTTTGGTCACAAAAAGGCATTAGGCAAAAAGCAGGATATGATTATGGACTAGAGTATGTTAAGACATGGGGTTGTTGCCTGTTTCAGGTGTGCATGACTTGACACTTCAAAGAGATGTAACGCACCTGGAAGCAGTACTTGGTTTTCTACAAGTCACCTAGCAAAGTTGTGATCACCTGATAAATAATTAATAATGCATACTTAATATTTTTTTGAAAGGATATGATCTTAGAAAGTCATATTATGTTATGACTCAGCTTCTTTATCTTTAAAATGAAATATAAAATGTACCTAATTTAAAGAACAGTTGTGAGATTGAATAAGGTTATACCTATAAAATCTGCAAACATTGTGCCATGGTATGTAGCAACCTCTCCCTTTCTTTACCTGTCTCTATATGTGAATAGAGAAAGCTATCATATATTTCATAAGTTCTAAAACACATTTCTTTATATTTTATTATCTTTTAAATATCAATGTATCTGTCATTGATTGTATCTTGGTATTATATAGCATGGCCATATTGGTGTTATTCCTTGTTTTCTTTATTATTACATAAAATAATGATGTATCTTACAATAAATAATGATTTACATTCAATTAAATACTTTTTTTGTCTTTTATATAAAGGGTAAATGTCTTATGCTTACATATCTTTTAACACACTATATGTGGAAACAGTGTTTAACTGATTTGTGTAGCTACCAATAGAACTTTTTGTCTCTAGCTATGTTTTTTTTAAGCCTTTTGTACATATTATAATATTGTGGAAGATGAATTGAAATCCAGGAGTTTCAAACACAAAGGTTATGTTCCAAATGAACTATGGTGTTGATAAACAATTAACATTTGTTAAATGAATCAGCATAGTCAATAGAAATGTAAAGTTATTTGTATTTTAATATACATTTATTTGCATTCTGTATACAGAACACCAAAATACCTATTAAGAAACATGTGCTGCAGTAAAAAGAGCACCTGCTGGGCGTTAAAAAGTCATATTCCTAGCTCTGCTCATGACTAAGGTCAGGTGCACAAATCATTATCCTCTCTGAGCAATTGTTTCCTCTGTAAAATTAGAGCCTTTGGTGATTGCTGATGTTTATATGAGTCTATATTGTACAAAATGGTAAGATTGTCTCCCGTGGCCCACCTAGGTCAGGCTATTCCACCAGAGAACAGTCTCCCTTGATGTGGAGATTTGCATCAAAAAAAAAAAAAATCAGATAATAAACATGTGTTTCTTTTTGGTAGTAGAAAGAGCACAATGCTGAAAGTTTTGCTCTCAAATTATTTAATTTTTTTTTTAAGAAATTGTGCTCAGAGAAGTTAGTAGTCATAGTATTAGGTACTACAATTATTCAAAACCTTAGTAGAGCTTCCCATGACTTCTCAGGCTGCGGAAATACAAGTTGCCCTCTGAAATTAGAAGTAGGGCAAGGCAATTTGTATTCATTTCTGTTCAAACAAGAAGGGTTCAGTGGAGGAGGCTCTATTTCGCAAACCTTGTTATGAAAGAAGAAAGAATGTTAGTTTAATACTCTCTCCCATTAAGTGTTCAGTAAAGCATACTGTCTAGTTCACAGACAAGTGAAGCTATTTTCGCTCTAATGACAGCAAGAACAATGATAGAGTATTAACAGAAGTGACATTAAACAAGTCTGCCACTAACTTACTGTGTGATTTGGGCAAGTCAGGTCTCCTCTTAAGATACTGATGATCTGCATTTCTTTCTTATTTATCTTCTGGTTACCAAGGAATTGTACAATTTGTTAGACAATTTTATAATTGAGGTTTACTTTATACATGGTCCAAGGAGAATAAAAAATGGCTATGAAAATCGACAGGATGGAAGAATGAGAAGACTCAAGTCAATTGTGGTCTTAATTTATCAAGTAAACTTTTAGAAATAAATAATATTTGATGTGATGAAACCAAATTGGTGATACAAGAACACTTTTCTGTAAACATTTGTCAACATCATCAAGAGGTTAGTTATAGTTCAGATTTTTAGGATTTTGGAAAAGAGCAAGTTTTTCACTTTTTTTTTGGCATGAAATTATCCCCTAAAAGTAGTGGACATTGCCTCAAATTAATTTCTTGATTTAACTGAAGCACCAAATTTAGTTGATGTATCAATTTCAAGTCTTTCTCTCCATCCTTCTCACTTACTCACTTCTCACTCATTTATTATCCCTAAAAGTTGGCAATATAAGAGAGAACATATTTGTAGAAAAATTAAATTAACAAAGACCAATCATATAGAAGGGATGTAACTGCCAAACAAATAATAAATATAATAAGGATTAGTGATATTTGCTATTATGTTCTTTATTATCTAATTTATAATGGGAATTTATGGTATAAGTAATTCATAACATTGAAATAGAAACTCAGGTTAATATAATGAAGGATTTGAAGAGAGTATATGGTGTTAGCAAAGACCATAGGTTAGATTTCAGCTTCACTATTTATTAGGTTTGTGGTCTTGGGATTACCTGGTTCAAATATCTGTAAAATAGGAATAATAATACCTTCTTCATAGAGTTGTAAAAATTAAATAATACTGTATGCTTAAGTTCTATAAAATGTCATATGAACACTCTGTGCTGGTAAATAATCAAGAAATATTCAAGCTTTGAGATAATTATTAATTAACAAACTATGGACCTAGATTGTCCCTGCATGCCTATAGAGTTCACACCTTTCCATTTAAATATTAATAGAAATTAATAAAAATATATATTGTTTGTTTTTGTTAACATGATTATAAACTTTGCAATATTTTTCACATGGTACACTACATGGAATATTAATGTGTATATGACACACTGGGGTAAAATTGAAGGGGTATATGTATACCAATTTAGGATATGACATGGTGAAAAAATCCTATGCAATATAATTATGATAAGGAAAATTAAAAATATTAGTGAACTATGTACGAAACTTTAAAGCAACCTAACTGTGCTTCCATGAAATGGCTATATGTATTTCCTATGAAGACTTATAAACAGTTGAGCACATAGATCACAAACTCTAGCAGTCAATAGACCTTTTATCCTAGGAGGAATGTTGTGCATACTACTGTGGATTGTGAGGGGATATGTCCAGTGGCAGAACACCTCACTGACCATGCTTGGGACACCGAAATAGGAACAGACCATTGTTGTTCATTATACTCACTGACAGTAGGTTTTGAAGGGCATGACCATGAATCTGTTTCACTTGAGAAGTTCTTTGAGAAATCCAGATGAAACTACTTAAGCAGAGGCAAGTGGCCTTGTGAACTCTCCTACTTGTAGCTAAAGGGCTAATTGAAGAAGAAATGATATGTGTGAATTACATATGAAATATATTTGTTTGTATAGAATATTAAAAATTTAAAAGTTTAAAAATTTTAAAAATTTAGAATTTAAAAATTTGATCAGAAAGTTAGAGAGAAGGATAGAATGACCAGGGAAGATTGATTTTTACATAGTCACTGCCTAAAGTAACCAGAAAAGATTCAATGTTAATTTTTATTTTAAGAAATTATCTTTAATTTTAGGCTTTCAATAGTGAAATTTTGTTAAAAACTAGTATGTTTTTATTCATTAGGAATCAGCTACATAGTACAACAATGTAATCTTTATAAAAGGTTAATCTGACTTTTTTCTATTATCAGAAATGTCAAGACACTGATAATTGTTTGATATATTGTCATACATTTCTTAAAAATGGGGTTATATTCTAAGAAATGCATCACTAGCCCACTATACCTAGGCAACATGGTATATAGCCTATTACTCTAGGCTACAAAACTGTACAGCATGTGACTGTACTGAATACTGTATATAACTGTGACATAGTATTTGTATATTAAACATAGAAAAGGTACAGTAAAAATATGGTATAAAAGAAAAATTGATACACTTGTATAGGGCACTTACCATCAATGAAGTTTACAGGACTGGAAGTTGCTCTAGGTAAGTCAGTTTGTGAGTGGTGAGTGAGTGTGAAGGCCTAGGACATACTGGATGCTACTGCAGACTTTATAAACACTGTCCCATAAACTCTTCCCCTCTTCCTTCCAACAGGATCATGAATAGAATATCGAAGTTGTCAATACTGCTTCATGAACAGGGATGTGGGCTGGAATGATTGGAAATATTGAAGAGAAAAAGGCTGCATAAGGTGTAGATCACCATGGCAGTAACTTTAAATTACATCATTACAATCTGAAAATATTTCCAAAGGAAAGAGATGAACTGGCTCCACATGATCGTAGAAAAGATTTACTCAAGTGGCGATGGCACTTAACACTTGTGAAGGTAGCTGCTGTGAACTTGTTCCTTGTATAGGATCTTAGGTCTGCAGTGAAAAAAATTACAGCAATATATCTAAACACCATCATGCTAGATCTGGGAGGGCTGTAGCACCCTCTGGATTATAGCACTTGAGGGGACAGTCTCCTCTGTGCTGAAACAAGTCAATGACTGACTGACTAGGATGTAATCTGTGCATTCATATTAGGTACTGTGAATAAAAGGGAATCTATTGCCAAGCCCTACAGATACTACTACCATTAGAGAAAATGAATTCTCTTGAACCAGACATCCTTCCATGCCTTACAGGAAAGTCAGCTGAACACCATTGTATATGTGGTCTGAAGTTGACCAAAATGTTGTTATGTGGTGCATGACTGTATTTAAATAACTGAATTGTTTCGGAGGAAATTAATTTCAGCAACTGGGTCACTCATTCTTCTTGACATATCTATGTTCTAAAAATCTCATGAAATATTTCTCTCTCCCTTTGTTTTAAATCTCAGTCCTTTGCTTTGCTACTTTGTTCCAAGTACTCTGTTTTTTTTTCTTTTTTTTAAAAAAAAATGTGGGCAGTTGTAGAATAAAGGTAAGAATATAGGAAGCCATTTAAAGCAAATTAAAAGCTCTAAATTGTATGATGGATAAAGTTGATTATGAGAACAAGTGTTTGATAGTGTTTGAAACTCTGAAAATATATGTTTAAAATTATTTTGCTAAATATATTCAATTTAATACAGCATATTATATGTTGCTGAATCTTTCTAATTTTGTGTAATAGGTGGGCTTTTACTCATCTTAAGTTGACTTCCTTATTTCAAAAAAAAAAAAGTCCTCTATATCTTAAAGCTTAATAAGAAAATTTTATTTCTTACTGACATCAGTTGTGAACAGGTCAGGAAAAGGGTCTCTCTGCTTTACACAGTAATCTAGGGAACCTGGACTCTTTCCAACCTGTAGCTTTGTCCTCTTCTATTTCACTAAATTTTCTTTCTCCAATTGATAGATGGAAAAAAGGAGAAAGCATAGAGAAAGCACACCTGGTCTTAACAACCTCTGCCAGGAAAGGACATGTATCACTTCCACTCACATTCTATTGATGAGAAATGATAAGGCACTACTTAGATGCAAGGGGCAAGACAATGTAGTCTAACTGCCAGTCATTAAAGTGAGAAAAATACATAATGAGTACTAATAGTCTGTGTACAAGTCTAATCCAGATTAATTTGTTAAAATTCAGGGAAAATTTAAGTTATTAAAATAATGTCAGTCATTTAAAAAAAAAACTTACTCTGCCAGTCAGGCAATATATAACCAATGGGAGTCCAGTGGAAGAATCTGAAGAAATTATGTATCAAAAAGGCTACCATTAACACTAAATCAAAAGATTTGTTTTTTGATACATAATCTAACATGAACTAATACAGAAATGTCATTAAAACAAATAAATTAGAGACAAAACTAATTTACTTTTTTGAATGTTATATTTAACTCATAAAATAATCTTTCATATTTGTAATCTAAAATGAAGAGGAAGGGAATAATCACGTAACATCTGGGTACCAACCTTGGCAAATTTCATCAATCTTTGAGATTTTAACTCATATTTTTAAAAGAAAAATAATTTAAAAGGAAATATAAAGCAAAACTTGCTTAATTGTATTCTGAAAATTTTAAGTTAGATTCTTAAAACTTTCTTCATCAATTGTAATTCTTAAAAGGATCATTTAAAGCAAGTAGTGCTTGCATGAGGGAAAAAGAAGAGAGAGATCAATTACAAATGACTTAGAGATTGGACCTAAGTTTCCCTTTCCTTTTAAGTATCAGTTTAAATAACCAGTTTCTTTAGAAAAGAAAGTCATGGTTATTGCTTCAGTCTGCCTAATGTTTCTACATTCACATTAATGCCAGGAGTGTATGTACACATGCACATGTAAACGATTTTGTACCTGTTCTAGGAGAGTAGGGGAAATAGAATAGAGAAAAGAGCTACTTAAAGATAGAATATTGAAAAGTGGCAACTTACCTTTAATTGAATTTAATCTTGTATAAGCATCAGCATTCCAATTTAAAAATCCATGTTTTAAAACTAAAATAAATATTTAAAAACTTACAATATTTTTTCTCTAATATAACACTATTACTTTTAAATGCACATAGTATTTCAAATAACATGTTTTTATGTTAAATGTCAACCATGCCCGTTTGAGTAAAATAATAAATCTTATTTGTAATTAGCAGCATTCAGTTAATTTGCTAAAAAATTATTAGAAAATTTTTGGAATTATAATGGCTAAACATTTTCCTTCCAATTTTTAAAACTGATTTGACTTGCACATATTTTCTTTGTAAATAATGCACATAAATTTATACCCCAAACGAGAATGATGTATCATAAACATCCAAAGCGGCAGGTTCTTTGATGCCCCGCATCTCCTCTCTTCTGACCACTGATGATGTCATTCCCTTTGTGTAGAAAGAATGTGCTCAGATTCAATTAGTTGTGTTCCATGGCCTAAAGCCAGTGAGAAGAGCTTGAATAAAAGTAGTCTGGTATACCAGCTTCTCCTTAGTGAATGAAGTCTTCTCTCTTGACTTCTGATTTCTGGTTGATGTAATTCAATCCTAGAACACCATGTCCATTATAAAAACAAATCCATATCTTAATATATGTGTTTGGATAGCTGCTCTTTTGTGTTACCCACTGTTGTGAGTTAATTATAATAATGGCGAAAATAAAATGGAATAGCATTGCTAAGAAAGTCACTTAAAATGGAATTGGGAGGTCACTGAAAAAATGGGGCCTATACGCGTCTCATGTTTCAGTTCTTGGAACTATTGTTAAGTTGTCGATCTGTTGCTAACCTCAGCTCAAGGCTGAACAAGAAACATCTTGAATCAATGATTGCCGCGTGAACATATATGGACTTTACTTCCACCACATCATTGTGGCCGGATCATCTATCTGCCTTCTTCACCTTGAAAAAAACTGTTGTTGCTGGGGTAATGTGAAATCCTGTGTCACCCCAGTGGCATGGGAGTGGAGGTGGTGGGGGTGGGGGTGGTCCTCAGTTCTTCTTCACCGACACAGCAAAAAATTACAGGTCAGCGAGATTTAGAAAAAGTAAGATTTATCGAAAGTACATTTTAGAAGGATATGGATCACACTAAGGACAGCTGCAGCTCAGTGGAGTTTGGGAGGTGAAAAGATAAAAGACAGAGTACAATCCAAAGGGAGGTAAATTTTCAGCAAAGAGGGCTGTAAAAGTGAATAAGTAAGATCTGTTTATATTTGGGCTGAGACGCGAGGTCTCAGATGATCTGCATGTGAGGTTACCTTGACTGACAGTTGGCTGCTATATAACACTTTGCCCTCTCTGCATGTGCTTATCCAGAATTCAGACTGTTATAACTAGATTCATGAACTTCCAGGCATAGGCATAATATTATACTGATGGTATAATGAAGCTGAGGTTATGGACAGGTTAGGGTAGTACTTTCTGCACATGTGTTTGTGGCTGGTTTAGTCAGCAGCTTTTATGGCCTTTGTGCTCTGGGATTTGGGTTAATTTATAACTCTAAAGGGGGTGGTATTTATGAAAAGTACTTAAGAAAGGTCTTCAAGGAAGGTTTCTATGGTTGCAGAGCTGGACCTTCACTCTTGTCTCTCATGTCTGCCTAACTACCTAATAGAACCAATCCATTACAACAGCCAGCACCTTCCATTTACATAATGGGCCTAACCAATCTAACTGACCTAACCAACATCCTTCATTTACATAAAGGACTGAAGTGAGAACAACTCTTATGGTTTTGACCATTATAAAACCTGACTTTCTTAGTTCCCTTCAGAGTACAATTTAAGTTGCTACCTGCACCCTTGATTGCAATCCCTTTCCTTTGCTCAAATAACACTTTTTGTTTTTTATTACAGCCTAAATACTCTTTGTTAGCAATTATACCATCCCTCTATCTCCATGTGAAGATAGTTGACAGAAGATATTAGTGTTATATTTAGTTGAATTGGTAATTGTATTATATTGAAGAAACTATTATAATAAAGTACTGTTTACTATCTGTCTCATAGTTTTAATAGGATACTCAATTGCAAGAAAAACAAAATCAAAAACTTTTCATTTGAATTATCTATACTGTTTAAATTCATTTATTTGTTTCTACTTTAAATCCATGAAATATCTTAAGTACAATACTCTTTAAACTAAATAGTTTCTATGCTTCACTTTTAGATTTGTTTAAATCTGTAACTCAGTATATTCAAATACCACACATCATCTTTTATCTCAAGCAGCATTTCCCATATTTCTCTATTTCTGCTTGTTAGGCAGCACAGTACGCCATGTTATTTATGACCAAAAAATTCAAAGTTAATTTTAACTCTTTAACTTTCCTCATACATTCAATCAACTGGCAGACCTCTTCTTTCTTCTGACACAATGCCTTCTACGCCTATTCCTTTTTTCTTCCCTAGTTAATTTCCTCAATACCTCTCAGTTGTAACTGATTTTTATGTCACGTCTCATTTCCTCCTTCTTTTGATAACGTTGTTGTCTCAAGGAGGCACTGAGAGAGCTCGGTTCTTTCCGCTGATGCAGTAAAGAATTACAGATCAGCAAAGTTTAGAAAAAGTAAGATTTATTAAAGTACGTTTTAAGAAAGAAATGAGCTATGCCAGAGATGGATGCAGCCTTGCTGATTTTGAGAACTATACCTTATATCAGGGATCCCTCAAACCCTAGTTCCTGTTAGGAACCAGGCTGCACAAAGAGTTGAACAGCAGGTGAGCAAGCAAAGCTTCATCTGTATGTGCAGCCAATCCCCAGCACTAGCATCACCACCTCAGCTCCACCTCATGTCATTAGGCATTAGATTCTCATAGGAGCACTGGTTCCTGGTGCCAAAAAGGTTGGGACTGCTACCTTATATCATGGCTGTGATGGGTGGTTACAGGGCAGCATTAGGTAATTGGCATGTGAGATCATACTGATTGACATCCTGCTATTATATAACCTTCTGTTTACTGTGCATGAAGTTTCTCAAAATTTTTCTGATATAATTAGATTCATGAACTTCCAGGTGTAGTACATTATAATATTAGTATAATGAGGCTACAGTCAAAGAAGTTCAGTACAAATACTAACAGTGAACGTGCTTGTGACCAGACTAAACTGTAAGTGTTTTTGTAGTTTTTACTCCTTGTATTCCAGGATATAAAGGTAATTATTAACTATCAATTGGGTGTTTCATGGAGGTCCCAAGGGAGGTTTCTGGGTTGAGCCTCATTCTCCACCACTCATGTCTATCTATCCGCCTAACAATATTATATACTGTTCTCAGGTTGATCTTGTGAATAAATGATACCTCTCTGTCAAAAGTAGAAAAAAATCATAACTCTTCAACAGGTTAAAGGTCTTTGCATTAATCCCACTGCATGCCTACTTTGTCTTACATTATCTAATAAAATTGAACAAAATATCTCTGACTGATCTATTTCTAAATAATGTTTTGTAGCAGTATAACATTTATGTGCTTTTGTCTATAAAATAAGCAGTAAGGCATTGTTGTAATAATGAAGGCATTGCCATACTTGAATTAAGTTATGGAGAAAACATAATAGAACAAATCGTTGTGATAAATTATTACACTGTTTACATCTTATCACAAAAAATGTTGCTTTATTAGATTATTATGTGTCAGGTAATATGAGATTTATAATTATTCAAGTTTTCAAAACACTATCGTATTGTCATCATCATCTTTACTTTTCAATAGTCATGCACTGCAATGATGGATCACTTATATGGCAGTGGTCCCATAAGATTATATGGAGCTAAAAATTCCTATTGCTTAGTGATGTCATAATTGTTATAACATCATAGCTCAACACATTACACAAATATAAGTGTGTTACAATTTCCTATAGTAACATGTTATACAGGTTTGTAGCCTATGAGCTGAACAAGAACAGAATTTTTTACCCCAAAATATGTTTCTTTGGCATAAGAATTATTTTAGACTGGTTAATTTTAAGAAACAGCAGACAGGGACTACTCTCTGAAAACCAAATAGAAATTTCCCTTTGTAAAATATATTTATATTTGTAAGGGAAATATCCACTTACAAGAGTTCCCCCTGGCTTGAAGAAGAGGATGACCTTATCACCAGAAACTCTTATGAATGCAGAAGGCCATGACTTTAATCCGCATAACAACCTTACCCTTGTTTTGCTGTGCTTTTCCTGATAATCCCCTTTAACTGACTCTACCCAATCTCAACATCTTCTGTCTTCAGTTAAAGACGATGAAGGATATTTGAGGGAGTTGCTCAGTTTTTCTGGGTCTCTCCCATAAACATAGCAGGTATACATGTAATTAAACTTTTGTTTTTCCTCCTGCTATCTGTCTTTTATTACAGGACTGTCTCAGCTAGGAACCCAAAGGGTAAGGAAAAATTATTTTATTCTCTTACCAAGCAATAGGTTATACCTCATAGGCTAGGTTGTGTAATAGGCTATACCATTTAGGTTTGTGTAAATGCATTCCATTATATTCGAACAACAGGAAATTGCCTAATGATGAATTTCTCAGAAAGTAGCCTCATCATTAAGAGGCATGTAACTGTTCTTGAGATCACTTTAATTTACATTAATTTTCATTCAGATCAGCAAAGATCAGTATAGCCTTTTTTCATGCTAATAAAACTTTTTTACTTTACTTGGTGTTGTAGATTGTAGAAGCAATCTCATTAGCATGTGGGAAGTTTAGGGAGCATGGGTGAGATTAACACCTGTGAATAAGAGAGAATGAAATTAGGATTGAGAAGAGGGAGACACAGAGTTGTGATTAAGCCTCAACCAAAGCCTCCATTGATATCCTGAGGAACACTGAAACTGGAATGGCATTTCAGAGTTGTCCTGAGTTAGGCAAGAAGAAGGCTGATCTTTTATACCCTATGATGATTAATCTCTGGATGTCACATGTCCCTGGAAGAAATTTCCACCTTCAGAATGGTAGCTATGCAGTATGTAGGGAGGGCAGAGGGCCGAGGGCACTCTTCCTGCAGCACTCCCAGCAGTTGTGAATATAAATTCTTCATTTCTAATGGGAGATATTGATGGTACATCACAGCATCCACCTCATGATAAACAATAATGATTCTGCATATTGAGATTATTCTGGTATACCTAAATTTCAGTGCTCCATTAACACCATCTGGACTTAAGGAAGCCCTCTTCTGATGCTAACTATTAAACCAGCCACCTGTGAAAAACTACTATTCCCTCTATCATTAACATATGTATGATAGAATCAGATAATTTAAATAAGAACTTTAAATAATTAGATTCTTTGAAAGTTGTGTTCTTAGTTTATTTTGTAAAGCTCATTGCCATAATGAAAAGACTGAGAATATAGTTTAAAGAAAGAAAAGAAATTGTAAATGTTAATGGAAGGTAGGTTGGCATCAGTGTCATATAAATACAGCATGTTTAGCTGTAAATGCGATGTTTCTTAGCTCCATTATTTAACTGGCAAGAAAAAAGGAGCACCAACATTCCACTGTATGTCTGTTGGAGGTGATGCAGGATGGGGCAAATCTCCCCAAGAGGGGACTCAAGCCCTATGCCCACTAAGAGAGGGTCCTTAACTCCATGCAGGAAAGAATTTAAGCACGAGCCAGAGTTAAAGACAAAAGAAAAGTTACAAGAGAAGGAATACCACAGACAGACATAGTCTCCTCTCAAAGTCAGAGAACGAGACCCTGAGTGTTTGAAGAATTGGGTTCACATCTGTTTCTCTCTCAGGGTAGGGGTATGTCATGTTAAAGGAAAGAGGAAGTAGCTGTTGGTAATCTCAGCAGGAATCTTCCTATAGGTTTCCTGTGGTCTGGTCATATGCTGATCAACCAGGTTCCCATGTCTAGAAGCATGTAACAGGATTAAAAAAAAAATTGGTTTAATATTTAGTCAATTTCTGTAGTTCTCATGCCTCTTTCCTATATTAGAGGCAGAATAATGACTCCAAAGATGCGCAAGCCCTGACTCTCAGAATCCGTCACCATTACCATACATGGCTAAAGGATTTTGCAGATAGGATTAAGGTTACAGTTCGTGAGTTAAAGGTTCCTCTACCTTTCTAAGCTAAATGAATCTAGCATTCTGATAGTCTTTTTTTTTTTTTTTCCTCTTTTTTTCAGTTAACACCTCCAGATATGTGCTTAGGAAATTTGGCTCCTGGTACCACTTGAGAAAGAGGGATTAAGGGGTATTTTGCGCCCCAGTGCCTTTTTCTAAAAGTATTTGATGTAAAGCCTGGTCCACACTGCTGATTTTTAAATGTCTTATCTCCTCTCAGGGTAAATTTTTTTTTTTTTTTTAAATTTCTGTCTTTAAGTATCTGGGTCAAGAGGAAAATGGGCCTTCCTACTCCAGTATTTCATAAGACCATCCTGGTTCTGTCTCCCAGGAAACTTTAAGCTGTTAAGAGTGTTCATAGCAAAAACCTGGTCTAGCTCTGGAGTCATGCTCTTCCCTTCAAAATTTTGGGTAGTTAGGCAGGCATGAGCAACAGAAGCCAAGGCCCAGCTCTGTAACCATAGAAATTTACCTTGAAGACCTTCCTTAAGAACTTCCCAGAAATATGTCCCTTTTAGAGTTATAAATTATCCCAAATCTTAGAGCACAAAGGCCATAAAAGTTACTGGCTAAACCAACTACAAATGCATGCACAGAAAGTACTGCCTATAACTTCAACCTTATTATACCATCATTATAATGTCATGACTATGCCTAAAAGTTCATGAATCTAATTATAACAGATTGAATTCTGGGTAAACACATGTGCAGTAAGCAAAGAGTTATATAGCAGCCAACTGTCATTCAAAGTGACCTCACATATGAATCATCTAGGCCCTCCCATCACAGTCCAAACATAAACAGCTCTTCCTATTTCTTAGTGGAAACCCACCCCTCCCTTTGGGGTGTACTGTCTTATCTTCATCTCCTAAATTCTACAGGGCTGCAGCCTTTCCTAGCATGGCCGTCTCCTTCTAAAATGTACTTTCAATAAATCTTACTTTTTCTAAATCTTGCTGACCTATAGTTCTTTACTGCCTCAGCAGAGAAGAATCTGGGAATAACACACAATGCCACGGTCCACTGTCCTCTTTCTCCTCCTCCCCAATGCCACTGCGGTGACACCAGATTTCACATTACCCCAGCAGAGACAAAAACACAGCATTTGAAAACACGTTCCAAGCTACTGGTATTAAGATTTCTTCCCTGAATAAGGATCCCTGTTTTTTCAAAACTTCAAAATTAAGAAGAGCTCTGGAAAGGAACTTTGTCACAGCTGTTCCCTACTTTTGTTCACATAACAGGATTTGCCTTCTCTGGCATGATTGTGACCCTGATCTTAAGGTGACTCTTTCAAAAATTGCTTAAGGGAAGGTATCAAGTCAACCATCCCTGAATTTCTCACAGTTCTGAGTTCCTAGTAGTGTTATTTGGCTTCAGGCATGCAGTGCCAAGGGAACTGCACATTGTGAAAGGGTCTTTTCAATCACAAAGGGGAGAGCATCTTTGGTGGCATTTTTACAGAATGTGTTAAATTAACTTGCTAATCTCCATAGAAACTTTGAGGCAGGATATGTTGGAATTGATAGAAATGATAGAAATTACATCAGTTCATCTAATTCAGCCATTTTACTGATTTATGTAGCCTGTTTCTAACCACTTTTGGAAAGTTGAAACCAAATTCTAAAATGAGAATATTTGGCTACAAATTTTGTGTTTTTTTCTCTTGTTGATTTGTGAGCTTGGACATGATAGTTTCCTCTGATATAAAAAGGGACTAATAACATCTATATGGGAGAGTTATTTTGAAGGTTAAGTAAAGCATTACATGCCAAACAGTTTCTGAGCACATGATAGGTGCTCAGAAAGATTATTTTAGTTTATTGTTGTCATTATTGCATTATTATTGAACCTCTCTCCAAACATCTTTAATGGTGTAGTAGGTTATTTCAAAAAGCAGCCTCATATAATTTTAGACCCTTCCATTTTCCATAATGTTTTTATAACTATATAAGGTCCTATTCATAATTTCTAGGTCTGCCCTCTGGAAGCCTATAGATTATTGCACTGCCTCTTTTTCTGTCTAATTTTCATATTGTTGAAGAGAATTACATAACCCATTAAGTCTGCTTTTCTCCAAAGTAAATATATGTAGGTCCCCCAGTCAGTCCACACATGATCAGTCTGTCTTTTCTGTCTATGTATGTGTTTTACTTTTTGTTTTTTGTTAGCATTCTGGCAATTATTCATTTTGATTGTTTGTTCTTGTGTTTTTATTTTCTTTTTAACTGTTCCTCTAAATCCCTGGCTCACAGAACAGAATACAATATTTCAGATATACTCTAACAACACAGATCAGAATATCAGTAGATAACATTTTTCATCTTGTTCCATTTATGCTGTTATTGCTTTTGTTGTTAATATTGTTGTTGAACCACACTTCTGACTTGTAGTGAATTGGCAATCAGCTTAAATCTTTAGGAATTTTTTACCCACAAATGATGCTTTTAATTATCATTTCTCATTTTATAGTTCCATCTTGATTTTTTGGATTCTAAAAGCACTATCTATCTATCTATCTATCCCCCCCCCCATCTATCTATCTATCATCATCTTTCATCTATCTATCTATCTACCTATCATCTATGTATATAATGAATGTAATACATTCCATACCAGAGGATATAGGTTTTCATTTGGAGGAAAGTAAACAGCATACTAGGAAAAACAAGAATCATTCATTTGAATGTTGTTTAGTATGTATACCATGAAGTTGAGTTTATTTTGTTGTCTGGCCTCTCTTACTAAGTTTTTTGGCTCCCTTCATATCATAGGCAATCGACATTGTGAGCATCTGTCTCCCTATTGACCCAAAGACAATCTGTCCTATGTTTAATTCAATGCTGTTGTTTACAAAGAATAAACTTATTAGCTGAAGTGTTGTGCCATTCATTGTTTCAGTCAAATGTGTTCCTGAAATTTAATTTATTTAAATTTCTCAAGAAAGGCTAAGGTTGGCTAGTGTGACATTGAAGTGAGCAGAAATATGGTCGATTATAAATGCTTAGACTAAACTAAATTTGATGTAGTACCCAGAAAAAGATTATAATCTCAAGGATCTTTTAAAAAGTCTGTTGCAGAGCAATGTGATACAAAGTAGAGGAAATGTATTTAAAGTTACATTAATTTATAATTATTTCTTTATGAAACATCCTTTTTTTTTTTTCTGTTTAGAATTATTAGAATACTATCCTCTGAGCTATCCTCTAAATACTTGTTTATATGGTTAAGATTTTCCTGTTAGGACCAAAAGAAATTCAAGTTAAAAATAAATTCACTACCTTTAAGGAAGCATTTAGTCTGGTATTCTACTTTTAGTAGATTTGCAACATTTAATAATTCCTGCTGTTGGAATTAAAAGACTCTTACTCCAAATACTTCAGAAAATCTTTTAAAATTTGCCTACTCAAAACTCAAGTTTCTGAACTTTAGAGTTACATCTTCAGTTGCTATAATTTCCGATATTATTCTTTGAATATGTTTTGTTCACAAATTATGTTATTATTCACATAGGTTATATCAATATCATACCTTTTAGTATTTTTATGTCATTAAAAATTTTATTATGTTTATGTTCAATGGAAATTGGACTAAATTCTATATTTCCTTTAAATTTCTTGTGAAAGTAGATATAATCTAAAACTATACTACTTTTTGGTCATTTTTAAGCCTCTTTTCTTTTTTGGATTTACATTTTGGTGAGTCATATAATTTAATGCCCAAAGACACTTTCTAAGTAAATTGGAGCACTATAAGGAATTACTCTGGGGCAAACTTGAGCATTTCTGGGAAATGTTAAATGTTAGATTACCCCATCTATAACATGCTAATTTTAGAAAAGTCAGAAAATATAAATAAAAATTTAAAAATATCATTCACACTTCCTTAATCTTCTTTTGTTTTCTTTATCTCTCTTGATAAGTATGTGCATATATTGGTATGCATATATGCTTATATACACATACAAACTCATATACATATGTGTAACACACATATACATTATACTATTAGAGTCATATCATTATGAATTAAAAAAACATTTAAATGGTTGCATATTATTCTATTTGGATATGTGCAATGACTGTTTAATACCCATATTGTGGAAAATTTAAGTTGTTTCCAGTTTTTTATTATTAATACCATTGTGATGGTATTCTTGTACATAATCGTTTGTCCGTACTATTGACTTTTTTAAATAATAGGCTACTGAAAATAGAATCATTGGATCAAGAATACTAATATTGTAATGTTCCTGATACATCTTTCCAAACTGATTTTATAAAAATTGTATGAGTTAGTACTACTGTCAGTCTAGTAAGATGGTTATTTTACCACACAGCCCTGGGCCATATCATAATTTCTTTTTTTTTTTTTTAATAATTAGTGAAATAATAATTACTTCTTGGAAAGAGCGGCAAAAAAAGTTCTGAATTTACTTAAATTAAATTGTCAAACTGCACTTTAGTTTTTATTTTTCATGAAATTTGTTCCAGATGGCTCATGAGTTAGCTAGAGAAATTAAAAACAGACTATTTAATCAACTTTAGTCTACTCTTATGGTCCAATTGAATTCAGTACTTAACACCAAGCACCTGATAACTGGAAAGAAAGTCTATTTTTCTGATATAGCCTATAAAGAAGAAAAGCAGTGCCTCCATAGCTCTATAGCAGACTACCCTCATATTTCTGGTATTTTCCTCTGAACTTATGATAGACAATAAATATGCGGTCAATATTTCTTCTTGGATCACACTTTGACAACTGTTGTTACTAAATTGAATTGTTCTTTGAAGGCATATATTTTAAGGTATTTAAGTAGAGGAACAAGTATAGTGTAGAAGGATCATGTGAATGACCAAGATGTACATTGCAGCATTGTGCCTATTTCCAATGCCCTTAACCAATACTACAGTAAAGCAATGCTTAAAGCAAGAGCTCTGAAATAAACTGCATATCTTAATTAGTTACATGATTTTAGGTGTCTTTTTTATCTCTCTGAGCTAGTTTCTCTGTACGTAAAAGAGAGAGTAAGAGAGGAAGAATATAATAACATCCTTTTATAAGATTTATATGAACTAATCTCTTTTCCTATTTGTGTTCACTAGAAGTAAGCTAAAATCCAATAATCTATAACAAATATGTGATATGTGTGAAAATAAAGAGAGGTATCATTTTTTGTTTATAATTATAAATTTTATTATTCTTGGATCAGATGTACTATGTTACTTTTAAAAAGAATTTTCAAGAATACTATAAATGACATTAACATTGTGGTCAGATTATAGTATTTAAAAAATAATGTCTAATCATTGTATATTTTTATCCAAAGATAGATAACAACAATCTAAACATCTTCACTTCATTTTTTAATGTTAAATTGTCATAATGAATGTCTTCAGGAAATCTCTCATATAGACAGTAACACTATCCTTTGCTCATCTTCCTAAGTGTATTAATAACAAACAGAAATTTTTTAAATGTATCTTATTCAAGAACAGCATTATTCATTTGTCAGAAATGGTTTCTTAAGGTGGTCCCTTTGTTAGAGTTTATATCTGGAAAACATTTCAGCAAAATAGACTCTATTATAAGAATATAGACTTAAGAAGACTAATCTTTTTTTTTTCCCCCCACAAAAAAAGGTTTCTGATAGCAGGTCAGATTACTAAAAGCATAAATAGAATGAGCTCATTAAATGTTTCAATGTGTCTTGAACACAGGTGATTTCCTCACCTATTGATAATTTTGTTTTTTGTGATTTCCACAGGAAATAAGTCTTGGAAAAACCTATTTTTATGTATGAGAGGGTTAAGCCTAGAAGCACAAAATTTGTGAGATTAAATGTTAACCACTGGAGACAAAGGAAGAAAGGGAGAGCATTATCAAGTTTTGAGTTTTGAAAGCTAAGAATACTTCTACAGAATGAACCAACTCCATTAACTTTAGAAAACCTGATCCTGAGAAGAAACAAAAATGCTGGAAAGCCTGTGGGAATTCAGCAATCATGGGAAATACAATGAGGTCAGAGAAGCCATTGGGTTGGATTCTGTCTATAGAGAAAAAGAATCCAGAGGCAGAAATCAGACTTAAAGAAAGATAGTTCAATTAAAATTTCATATTTTTAATTTATTGGTGGTTTGCATTTGACATTAAAACTGTACTTGATATATATTAACCACATTTAAGATCTATTTCCTTAGCAACTTTCAAATATACAATATAGTATCGTTAATTATAATCACCATGCTGACATTAGATCCCCAGAATTTATTAATCTTCTAAATAGAATTTTGTAGTTTTGACCAAAATTTACCCATTTCACCTATTTCCTAGACTCAGATAATTATCATTCTGGTCTCTGTTCCTATGAGTTCAGCTTTTTTTAGATTCCACATATATATGACACAACATGGTATTTGTCTTTCTCTGTCCCCCCCCCTTCACTTAGCATAATGCCTTCAGAATCTAGCCATGTGGTTACAAAGGGCAGGATTTCTTTTTTTTTATCATGGTCGACTGATATTCCAATGAATACATATACCATGTCTTTATTCATTCATCCGTTGAAGGATGCTTAGGTTTTTTCCATATCTTGGTTATTGTGAAAGATGCTACAATGAACATGGAAGTACAAATATCTCTTCGAGACCATGTTTTTATTTCCTTTGAATATATACCCAGAAGTGGGATACTATATTATGTGGCAATTCTATTTTTAATTATTTGGGGAAATTTCATAGTATTCTTCATAGCAGCTGCACCAATTTATATTCCTATCAATAGTACACAAAGGTTCCCTTTTCTCCACATCCTCAGCGACATTTATTATCTCTTGTCTTTTTTTAGAATAGCCGTTCTAACGGATGTGAGGTGATGTCTCATTACAGTTTTGAATTGCACTTCTCTGGTGATTAGTGATATTAAGCACCTTTTTATGTACCAATTGACCATTTGTATGTTCTTAGTGGCTGGTTTAATAGATTTGAATATGATGTGTCTAGTTATCTATCTATCTATCTATCTATCTATCATCTATTTATTGTGTGATTGATTCCTTACATATTTACTTATTTGCTTAATTATTTACTTATTTTTCTATTAATTGTGCTTGGTGTTCTCTGAGGTTCTTGTATCTATGATATGATGTCTTTGCCATTATCTCTAAATATTTTTTTCTTCTCCTTCAGAGATTCCAATTACAGGTATAATAAGATGTCTGATGTCCCACAGCTCATGAATGCTGTGTTCCACTTTTTTCATCCGACTCTTTTTCTCATCATCTTTGAGCTTGAGTAATATTTATTGGCTGATTTTCAGGTTCACTAATTCTCTTCCCAGCTGTGTAGAGTCCAATGATAAGCTCGTCCAAGACTTTTTTCATTTCTTTTACTATGTTCTTTATTTCTAGAATGTTTATTTGACATTTGCTTATAGTTTTCCTCTTTTTGCTGAAAATACTTGTTGATTATGCATGATATTCACCTTTTAATAGTCTGTAATATATTATTCATCATAATTTTAAATTCTTTGGTAATTTAACCATCTGTGTCATATTTCAGCCTGGTTTTATTTATTGCTTATTCTCTTGACTTATTCTTGACTTCTTCTCACTGTTGTTATTATTCTGTTTGTTTTTCCTTCTTTAAGAATTTTGTAACATAGTTAAAAACTAGGCATGTTATGTAGAACAGTAGAGATTAAGGTAGTGTTTATGTCACTATGTGGTCACACATTTTCTCCTGCTAGACATTTAGTATGAGATGAGACTAAAGTAAATAGTATCTTCCTGGAAGCAGGCACGCCTTGTCTTCTGAGAGGACTTTAGTGTGGGAGAGCTAAATCAATCTAATTAAGAGTTTAGCTGGTATAAGATTTTTGTTGTTGCTTTGGTTGCTTTCAATGAACCATATCCTTCAAATTGCTCTAACTTACTTTATTATTGGTGCCAGTGTGCTTTAGGGTTAGATCATCCCTTTGCACCTGCACCTCTCAGAAAATCCCTCTCCAGGCTTTCTATCTCCCACTAATATACAGTCATTGTTTGTTACCTGATACTTACTATCTTGGTGAATGGTGTGAAAGTGGAGGACAAGTGGATCACGCTCTTGTTCTGATTTATCCTCCGCCTTGGACAGTCATGTGTCTCTAGGTCTCTGGGTGGGGCCTTCTGAATGATCTCACTCCTTCCTGTTAGGGGATCTCTAACAGTCTAGGCTTAAGACATTTTTCTCTCTTCCCAAAATACAGGAAGTTCTATTGTATTTCTTCTCTCCAATTGCATTGGGTCTTCACATGCGCTTTAAGAATGAATGGTTCACTACTATTGCTTCAGAAGTTTAAAGGATTGTTGTTGTTCTGTCAGGGAAACAGGAAAGAGGGATCTGGGCAGGGCTGTGTACCTTTTTATCAGAGGCTGCTGTTATCATCCACTAGCCCTATATCAGGGAGAGACTTTCTCAGATATCCTTCCCTGCCACTAATTTTTCTTGTGAAATATTTCCAGTCCATGAAAAGGAGCTTGAAAATGGGATCGAATTCCTTTTGTGTCATACTCTCATAGTTTTCCATGAGAGTTAGCAGTTCATTTAAAAAATTTAGTTTAATTCTTCTTACATTCTTATATGGCATCTGCCCCAATAAAAACAAGTGTTTACCTTCAGTATTTCCTAGGAAACATCTTTCTGTAGGTTACAAGTTCAGTGGTTGCCTTCTGACTTTATTCTCAAGACATATTGTGATTTTATAGATTTCAGCTTTTGCTGTAGCTGTTACTGATGCTGTAGCTGTTGTTAAGGTACATAGGAGTGGTATTTTTTTTTTTTGAGTTTTCTGCATCTTAAGCAGATGCTTAACACCTATAGAAGTTGGAGGTCAAAGTCTTATAATGCATTAAGTGTCTTTAAATGCCCTTTTGTGTTCACTTTCTTTTTTAACTTTTTTTTTTGTCTCTTTAGTTGGAGCTAAAATTTGTTCCGTAGGGATTTTTTTACCCTGAAGTAGGAGATTTCAATTCAAATGAGGAAATTAACAGTTCTTGGTTAACTTAGGGAGATTTGTTAACTAACTTTAAAATGAAATCCCAAACGAAACATGTTCATATGTGGTAAGGGATTAAGTTAGCTTGAATTTACTTATTTCCTTTGGTATTTGCTGGATAACTGGAAGTTTATTTATTTTAAACTATTTCAAAGGGTTTTGATATTTTTCTTTTTGTTGATGCTGTTTCCTATTTCATTTGGGGAAATGATAGAATCATGTTTTCTGAGAAAAACATTTTGCATTAACAGAGATAAGACCTACTTACAGGACTAAGGAATAATAAATTACCTATAAACTACATTTTATTTTATTTCACCAAATATCATATTCAGGTAAATGCAATAATAATGTTTACTTCTTTCATTTACTCTAAGTATCAGGTAGGGAAACAAAAACAAAAAGTATTTCTTGAAGAGCTACAAAGTAAGTTCATAAATTCATTCTTCCAATTAAGTTTTTACGGAGCACATTCTCTTTGCCTAGGACCTTAACAGACACTCAGACACAATGGTGAGAAAATGAGGGTAGTATCCTTGACCTCATTTAAGTTTTGATTCTTTCTAATTGACCCTGGAACCCCATCAAATATTGATTTTAAGTGGAGAGAGTTTTTATTAATCACATAATCACACTAAAATATATCTTATTACAAAATGTAAGCATTCTTTTGAACAAAAATTCTAAGGTTCCATAATATAGTATCAAGGGGCACTGATATAGGGAAAGTGTCAAAAAACACATCTCTTGGAAAATTACATTTAAGATGAAATATAATTGAAAAGTGTGACTTGAAGTTACCTAAAGCATATAAAGCATAATTTATTTGGGAAGACCTTTCCAGACAAAGTGAATGTAATACATGTCCAAATGTTATATGAGTCAGCAGGGAGATTGGTATACTGATGAGGTAGAATAAAATCTGGCTCACCTAGAGGTTAGAAAGCAAAATAATGAGTAGCAAAAAATAAAAGACTAAATGAGTTTAAAAACGAACATTTACTGATTAGTTATTATGTGCCAAGAAGTGTAGTAAGCATATTTTTATATGTGTTAACACATATACTCTCTCAATATCACAAATTTTATTTCTATTTTGGAATAATTGGGACTGGCTCCTCACTCTTCTCTGTGAACAACTAGAAAACTGAACAGAATGTACACTTTTTAAAATCACACGTGAAACACTTATTTAGACAGACCTTACACTGGGCTACAGAAGTCGCAATGATTCACCTAAACTTCCTATGAAATATATACAGTTTTTATTTTTATTTAATGGATGAAGAACTGAGAGAAAGAAAAGTTAAATAAGTCATTCAGTTGTTAAGAGGACAAGATGATATTTGAACATAGTTCTGTTTCAGAGCTCATGGCTTTACTTTATTTAAAAATATTGCCTCAGGTCACCATGTTCACTTCTGGTGAGATCCATGACTTAGACAGATGCATAAGAAGTAGAACAATTACAAAACTCGATAAGCTAGGCTGATTGCAAGGCTCTGAGGCAGATTTAGGTGATATGTTCTTGATGTAAACCTTTCATCATAACATAATCATTAATAGTGTTTCTCTGACTCACAAAAATGTCCTGGTTTGTATTATAAATATTGTGGTCTCAAATCTAGTAGAATTATTTTCTTAACTAAATTCAAGACAGACTTTTGGAAACTACCATACCCTGGCCAGTCACATGGGGGAGCAGGGGCAGCGGGGGC
>KE797366.1:0-12712 GCA_000465285.1 Eidolon helvum | reverse complement strand
GTCGGCGCGCCTCTTCCCTTGAGACCCGACCATGGCCCCCCCGAAGAGACTCTGCCCAGACTAGGAGGGACCCAGACGCCGGGCCTGGACCAGGCTCTGGACGCTGCGGAGTGGCGTGCCGCACGCTGGCTACCGTGGTTCTGTCACAGGTGGAAGCGACTGCGAAATCGTGATGACGAGAACCAAGCAAAGCAGACACCAAAGAGAGGCGATCAGCCGAACAGAGGGAAGACGGGCGGACCCCAGGGCTGCCGCAGCTTCCAGACTTTTCTTTTTAAAGACAAACTCTCCCTTTTAAAGACATCTCTAGATTTTAAAATGCTGAATGAAGATATTTTAAAATGGCTGAGCCCCAACAAAATAAGACTGCCCATGGGTGGCCAGCGTGTCTGCTTGCAGGGTGGACACTGGTCTGGCCAATGGCAAATGAGTCTGGGCTCTCGAGTTCCCTGCGGGGTTGGCAGGAAAGACCCTTGGGTGTGAGTCACTAACGAGTGACTAACTTCGTCTGTCTAAGCCTCGGGTCCTGAAGATGGAGACCATAAAACCTACCTCCTGAGGTTGTTGAGAGAATTAGATAAGACCATGTATGGAAATTACCTTGAAACGGTAAAGCGATGTACCAAGAGTTAATATACAAACAATAGTAATATGTAATGTCTCTTTAAGCCACCAAGTTTAGGCAGCTCTGGGTTTAAGGCACATGACTCCAGGAATTAACCCCTTGAACTGCATTTAAGCCTCTAACCAAGAATACTACAGAGAGTTAAGCATCAGTGAGCTCAGAGTGAACACGTCTAAATCACAGTCTACACTTACTAGAATATCCATTCCAAGGGCAGGGTGGGACAGAAAGAATATAGAACTGCAAATCAGAATTCCAATGCCACTGTCGCTACCGGGGCCATGTGTCCCTGGGTAAGTTTGTTCTTCACTTTGGACCTCAGTTTCTCCATCAACAACATGAGCATACTGGACCAGACTCCTCCCAACTCCACCATTCTCAGATCTTAGCATCCCTGTCAGCACCCCAGTTCTCTGGCCTGTGCCCGGCCACGGGGGCCCTGCCTGTGTGACCTGGTGCTGTTGCATCGTGGCCAGGGTCTCTGCCTTGTTTTTAGGCAGTGACACAGGTGTGCAGGAACTCATATGACACAGAAGGATGGCCAGTCTTAGGGCTTGAATCTACAACTCAGGCTGAAAGCAGCCAGATGGGGGAGGCAGATGAACACCAGCCAGACGGAGGCGCCACGGACAGCCAGGGGAGGCAAGATTTCCCCTCTGCCTCTTAGGGTTTTCAGCTGGGCCTGAGAGTTAAATCGACACAGGGCAGATCAACAGGAGAAATACGTACAGATTTACTTAATAGAAGTTTTATGTGCCACGGGAGTCCTCATATGGAAATGAAGACCCAGAGAAGTGACAACTTAAATGCCTTTACATGAGGTGAAACAGAGAGAGGCAATTGTAGGAAAGAAGCTAAAATACCGGGGGATGCTAAGGGAAGGTAGAGTTATTTTAATGAGGTTCAGAACCCCTTGGTGCCAGCCTCCCATCGATGGCAGGAAGGTGACTTCCTTTCTGGCACAGGGAGGCATCTTTTCCGTGGGAATTGCATCTCCTGCTTTTAAGGAAGAGAAGGGAGGTCAGAGCGTTTTTCTTGAACCTGCTGTTTTTCAAGTGCCTTTAACTGGAAATAGTCAAAATGCCGGGTGGCACCCGGTGGGGTGGTGTGTCCCGGTCCCCTCCAGGAGACGGTGGCGTTGGGCTGGCTTCTGCCAGCGATGGCAGCCCTGGGCGCGGCTTTTGGTCCCGCACACGGTGCCTCGTCACGGAGTGGGTCTCCCACGCCCAGGCCACAGGAGCAGACGGGGCCTCGGGGAGGCTGTGAGGTTTCCACCGAGGCTGCCACCCAGGGGGAGGCCGGGCCTGTGCCCAGGCCGCTCCCTGTGTGTCCATGGGCCATGAAATTTGCACCAGAGTCCTGCTCACCACTTTATGCCTTGAGTCATCTGATCCAGGGGTCCCCCACCCCCCTGGGCCACAGACCAGTACCTGTCCATGTGGCCTGGTAGGAACCGGGCCGCACAGCAGGAGGTGAGCGGTGGGCGAGTGAGCAAAGCTTCATCTGTATCTGTAGCCGCTCCCCAGCGCCAGCATCACCGCCTCAGCTCTGCCTCAGATCATCAGGCATTAGGTTCTCATAGGAGCACCGGTCCCTGGTGCCACAAAGCTTGGGGACCATTGATTTAATCTTTATAACAGCTCTACAGGGGGTCAGGTTTCAGTAAGGAAAAAACCAAAACAGAGAAGTGAAGTCACTTCCCTAAACCCTGCAGCAGTAAATTCGTCTCAGCCTTGGAGCCTGAGTCCTTCCAAGTTCTCTGCGCTCACGGCCCCCCACCCACCCCCGCTCCAGTGGCCTGAGGAGCAGAGAGGCCTCCTGGGAGCCAGCATTTTGATTCTGTGACTTCATCTGTGGTTTTAATCTGAGATTCTGAAGCGGTCCTCTGAGCTTCACTCCCATGATCTCACCGCTTGTCTTCCCAAAGCCAGAACCACATGGCATGAACTGACCCTCCTCTGCCTGACCTTGGACCAGTCCTTTGCCCTCTCTGGACCTGGCTTCCTGGTCCACGAAGGGGGAGGAGAGGCACAGGATGCCTGCCGAATGCCCTGTGTTGACATCCTGTGCTCCCAGGTGTGCTGGTGCACACCCCCACAACCAAACCCCGTGTGAAAAACAAAACCAAAATCCCCTGCTCTATCTTCTGAAGCATCCCTGGAGGCCTATTGGCCAGGAAGAGCAGGAGACCAGACTAGCCAGGTGTCCAAGGGGCCCTTCAGATTCACGAGGCCTCTGTTCTAGGAATTTCTACAAGTCCCAGAGTCACAGATGTCAGCAGAGCGCTTCTAACGATGAGTGCCAAACGCTAGAGCCACAGGCATCTACGGGACTCTTCAGACCTTTAAGTGACCTCAGCGTTGCTGCACGGGAGCCACCTGGGGCCCCCGCGGCCATGCCGAGATATGCTCACACCTGGTCTAGGCTGTTCCCAGCCTCCTCAAGGGTGATTCAGGGAAATGACACATGACCATATGTGGCACTTCCAGGGTGACTCATGTGAGACCAGACTCTGAAGGCAGGAAACTGCCAGGGGCTTTTGGGCCCTGGAGGGTGAGTGTCCTCATTCCCAGCAGCCAGGGAGCCTTCTTCAATATTTCTCATGATATTTTTGTCAATTTCCACTTCTTTGAACTCTTCCCTGGGAAATGCTGCAAGTGATGAAAAACATCTCCGGGGTCCCTCACCCTTGCCATATAAACTGGGTGACCCCAAAGAGTGAGTTTCTTTTTCCTGCATGTGGAACTGAGAGAATGGAACATGGGAAAAAAAAACAAACAAGACATGTGCGGCATCCTACCTTTTGTCAGCATCTGCATCCTAGCAAAAGAGGAGGTGCTTTGGCATGAAAAAGCACAGGCGAGATCTGGCTCTCTCGTATTTCCGTTCAGTTTGACAAATATTTATTGGCTGCCTCTGTCTGCATGAAGCCGTGTGAAGTACCCAGAGGGGGCCACCCCACTGACACTCTAAGAGGAAAAGCAGCGGAGATGAACTTAATGTTAGGTGCTTTTTCACATCGATGTATTTTATTTCATCATCACACAACCTTGCAAGGCCGGCCATGATCATTTCTACTTTTCACATTGAGAAAACTAAGGCTACAGAAGAGGAGGCAACTTACCCAAAATAACACCACTAGGGAAATTGTTAATCCAGAATTTCAGTCCATTTCTATGTGTCTGCAAAGCCAGAGAATGAGTGGAAAGGAAAGGATAATTTTTTATAGGTATAGAAAAAAACGCTAGAAGGAAACACTGGAATGGTAACATCTCTTCTCCTGGGTGGTGGAGCCACAATAATTTTGTGTGCATCCTTGTGCTTTCTCATCTCCCAACTTTTCCCTTTCCTTGGACCTCAGGTGCAGAGGATGGTGTGGTCACCTTTGGTCTTTAAAAAGCCCCTCCCTAGCTTTATTTAAGTAACTAATGAATTCCTTTTATCCCCATTCCCTCCTCTCGCTCCTCGCCTCCCCCACACACAGCTACTCTAACTCGTTAGGTGTGTCTCACTTTATGCTCTTGTAAATGTGTGTTGGTTTTGTGTGTGTGTGTCTACATTTACCTAAGTGAGATCAGCTTTAAAAATCTCATTTTGTTTATCACTTTTTAAAATGCTCAGTACTAAAAAAAAAAAATTATTGTAGACATTGTCAAACTATTAATGGTGGTAGGTAAGGAACCCATTTTATTTTTTTCCATATAATGAACCAGTTTTCCCAATACCATCTACCTAAAAAAAATTGATTAGTGATGCCCAATTTTTTTATATTAAGCTGCCAAATACACATGGCTTGAGCGCTCTATTCTGTTGCATTGGTCTATTGGTCTGTTTCTGTGCTGTTTTTATTTTTTAAAAGTAGTCTGTATTTCTGGTAGGGCAAATGCTCCCTGTTTGCCTTTCTTTTTTAAAGTTGACTTACCTATTCAAGGATCCTTTTTACCTCTATATAAATTTTAGGGTGCACTTATTTATAAGACCCCATAAAAAAACCTCATTCTTTTTATCGGGAAGTTTCTCATCTTTTCTTTGTGTTTCATGACTATTTGAAGGATGCAAACCTATTGTTTTGAGAACACCCCTCAGTTTGCACTTGTTGGATTGTTTCCTTGAGACTTGATTTGGATTCCGTAATTCTGGCAGAAATGCCACCCGAGTGACATCGCGTTCTCGGAGCATTGCACCAGGGGTCATGGGGTCAGGCTGTTCCAGTGTTGCTTTTACTTTAATTACTTGGTGAAGGTGGTGTCCTCCAGATTTCTCCACTGCAAAGACGTCCTTTCCTCTCTTTGTAATTACTTATTCTCTGGGGAGTTACTTCAAGACTGTAAATATCTGATCATCCAACAATCTTTCACTCAATGGTTTGAGTATTCTTGTTTGAATTGATTATCTGATGATGACTACAAAATGTTTGTTTTCCAGTTCTCACCCTTTCTACATTTGTGGTCATTTTTCTATTATGAAGAGGAGCTTCCCCGTCTCCCCCAATTTATTTGTATGTTTGTTTCATTTTTAGACTCAGTGTGGATTCACGCCTTCTTTTTGATTGAATGTGCATGTCCGTTGCTATCATCCTTCGTTTTGATGCTCCAATTGTCCCAGTTTGGGCAGGGGCATCCTCTTCCTGTGGACTTGCTCAGTGGCCTTTAGACATGTCCCCCCCACTCCCCTAGCACTTTCTTACTTTCAGACACAGCAGAAAGTTCTAAGCTTATGTCCTTTTCCTTTCTCAGTCCTATAATCACCCATTTATCCAAAAAGTGCTATCTTTTTTTAGTGAAGAATGGTATTTAGAAACCCAAATCTGGGCCTCAGCTGTGCTCGGAGCTGCTGAGGTGACAGCTTCCAGACCAGCAGGCTGAGTTCAAAAATTGATTTTTTTTAAAGCATGAATTCATTCTGATACCTCGCATCCCAATCTAATGCCACAAGATTTTTCATTACTGTTATGGGTTGAAATGTGTACCCAGAAATGTGTTGAGATCCTAGCCCCTAGCATCTATGGGTGTAACTTTATTTGGAAAGAGGATCTTTGCAGATGATCAAGTTAAGATGAAGCCAATAGGGTGAACCCTAGTCCAACATGACTGAAAAGGAAAATTTGGACACAGATGCGTGCAGGGAGAACACTATGTGACGATGAAGACAGAAATGACGGTAATGCTTCCACAAGCCAAAGCATGCCAAGATTGCTAGCAAACCACCAGAAGGCAGAGGAGAGGCCTGCAACGGATTCTCCCTCACAGCCTCAGAGGGAACCAACCCTGCCGACACCTTCATCTTGGGACTTTCAGCCTCCAGAACTGAGACAATAAATTTCTGTCCTTTAAGCCAACCAGTTTGTGATACTTTGTCACAGCAGCCATAGGAAACGAATGCATTTACCTTTCTCCATTGTTTATTTATACCTTCTTTCTCCCACAGTGAAAACTCTGGCTCGTAACAATGTCAGTATATTTACTTATTTTCTCAGTCTTATGATGCACAAAAATTGTTTCAAAATTGTTATGCTTGTATTTCTATCAACCACAAAATTATTAAGCAAAGTTCTAGATTTTTTTTGCAGTCTGGTTTTTGCTGTTGTTGTTTTGTTTGTTTGTTTTTGCATTTAGACTGAGGATACAAAGTCAAAGTACTATATTCAAAGCTACTTGAATTAGTTCTTTTTTTCTTTTTTCTTGTATGGTTATGTTATCCATTTGGCACATAGTTCCGTTTATTTGTTTAGGTTTTATTCAGTTTTAGGGTTGACCTCACCATACATACTGATTGAATTTTATTTACTGATTTTGTAACACATTAACAAGGTTCCAAAAGTTTGTTGAAGCTATGCAAAAAGGTAGAGTCAGAGAAATATCATTCTCTCTCCCTTCCACACCACTCATAGGTAATTAGTTTCATTAGTTTCTAGTCTACCTTTCTTATGTTTCTTTCTCTCTTTTTTTGCAAAAATAAGCAGGTTTGTGTAGATTTCTAATTTCTATTTCTTACGTAGAAGATAGCATACCACTTATGCAATTCTTTTTTTTTTTTTTTTTTTTTTTACTTAACAGTATGTTCTGGAAATCATTCCATCACAATTTTCAGAGTTTTTTTCTCATTCTTTTTAACAGCTGCCTCATACTCCAAAAATGAGTGTACCACATTTAAATAATGCAATCTCATTATGGGCATTGGGGCGCTTTCCAATATTTTGCTGTTATATATAATGTTGCAACGAATAACCATGTGCATATGTATTCTCATGTTGTTGGAAATATATCTTCAGAGTAAATTCTGAAATGAAATTGCTGGGGCAAGGGTTACACGTATGTTTTGTTTGATATTGTCAAATCATCCTCATAGGGTTTTACCATTTTGATTTCTATACAAAATTTACCATTTTGTATATGAGAATTACAATTTCTTGACAGGTTCTCCAGGTCAGTGTGTTGTCAAACTTTTGAACTTTTGCCAATTCGATGGATGAAAATGGTATTTCATTGTAATTACAGTGTGTATTTCTCTTATTATAAGTGAAGTTGAACATTTTTTTCATATATCTGAGGGCCATTTTATTTCATTTTTGTGAATTGTATGCTCATGGCTTTTGCCCAGTTTTCTACTGGAATTTTAGATTTGTTTTCCAGTTTTAAAGAGTTCTTTAAATATTGACCATATACTGTTTTTTATCTTCGACACATATTACAAATACTTCCCCTCAGCATATCATTTTGACGTTGCTTATGTTTTTTGCCATGTAAAAGTTTCTTTTCTTTTTAACTTTTACATAGTTGGATTTATCAGTTTTTAAAACTGCATCTGGTTTATGGTTTGAAGTGTTAAATGACTAAATGTTAATAGCACCCCAATTAAAGCCTTAGCAGTCAGAACATTTGCTTCACTAGATTTTGCCAAATGCCAGTCATACTGGACTGAGCTAACCTGCTCTTCTTTCTGAAACTATGATGGCAAATAATTAACACTAAGACATTCTCTTATAAAGGCAAAATATATATCATCAGTCTTAGAGCTGAAGAGACTCGATTCTGGGCTGGCTCTGATGCAGACTTGTCACAGATCTGGAGTATGTGATTTCATCTCATTAGGCCACAAAATGGTCCCTTGCTCTGAGTTCCAACTGTAACCACCTTCTAGCTAATGGAAGGGATCTGGGGCAGTGCAGAGATGAATGCTAGTACTAGGCCATCTGGTCAACATGTTGTCACTGTAAATTAGGCAGGAGATGGCCTTGGGAACCAGAGAAGAGTTTTAGGGTCAAAGGAAATGGATATTAGTATTTATTACAGTGGGGTTATTTCTCTGATATGATTTGAGGCACTTCAGAAGGCTTCTACCTTCCACGCTTGGTCAGTGCCACATATAGGCCTGCCAGCCTGCCTGAAATTTCACCACTGGTCACTCCTTTGAGGTTCTCATAGGAGCACCGAACTTATGCAATTCTTTTTTTTTTACCAGGTAGCTGTGTGGGCTAACACAGGGGCACAGACAGACTTGTGAGCTCATCAGCTCTCTCTTAACAGAGCTTTGAAAGAGTGGGGTTGAGAGAGGCCATACTTTGGTAGGAAGGCTGAGCCTGGGGTCAAGAGTGGTCCAGGGCATTGATTTGGAAGGAAGTGTCCCTATGTGACCATTCAGAAAAGGATGTGGAGCCAGACCGTGGAGACACCAGGTGGAAGTGTCAGAGCTGAGGCTGATGATATATATTTTGCCTTTATAAGAGAATGTCTTATTGTTAATTATTTGCCATCATAGTTCCCTTTCTGTTCCACTTCCTTGCCCTACCCCGTACATGGACATGGCTGCTTCCCTAGTCACCCTGCCTCCTGCCTTCTCCTGCATCCTTCCCTTGCATGCAGCCAGGGTGACCAAGGCTCCCCGTGGTCTACTGAGTCCTAAACAAAACCCTCCCGGGGCACCCAAGCTCGTCTCTCCAGGATCCTCGCCCCCCAGCTTTGCCTGCAGACCCTACGAGGATTCTCTGAACAGAAGTACTGGGATGTGTGAAGTGACAAGGATAGGGCATTCGTGAGAATTGGGGAACTGCGATTTAAACCTGGGACCTCTCTCACAAATCCCGGTCAGGCCCGGCAGGGTTGGAAACTGTTTCTCAAACACATTTTCAAACCTCTGGGGTCTCACGGGGCTCCTTCTGCTTTGAAAACCTTTTACCTATCATTGGCTCACTGAGCCCCCTCATTCCAAAAGCCTCCAGGATGCCCCTCTGGTGGAAGCCCTCGCTGGTCCCGGGCCTCAGCCTGTAGCCGGCCCTCTGAATTCAAGTGGTTGCAGCACTCAGCCCTGAGGGAAGGGTGTGGACGCCACCTTGTGGCCCTGCACCTTTATTACACTGGGTGCTGGCCCTTGACTGCTAATTGCTGCCTGCCTATACCAAAGCTTGCTGGGGAAGACCGGGCTGTCTCAGCTAGCCTGTCCTGACGCCTCGCCCCCTCCAGAACAGGCTGCTGGGGCTCCCAAGGCCTCCTTCCAGGTGAAGACAGTTTTAGCCCTCAGAAAGGGAAGGTCCTGTTGGTCCCATTTCTTTTCCTCCCTCCTCCCCAAGGTCCCACCAACTCTGAGGCCACCAAGTGGGGCTGCAGCAGGAAGCTACTTTGTTTGGGTGCAGTGTGGCAGGAGATGCAGATGAGTTTCGAGTCAGGGAGGCCTGGGCTGATCAGCTCTGCCGTCTCAGGCACACCCCTTGATCTCTTGGAGCCTCAGTTTTTATCTTTAAAGGAGATAATTTATACCATGGAGTTTTCCTAAGAATTGGAGATATGGGCATAGACTCTTGGCATTTAATAGGTACTACAAAATGGTGGCTGTTAACATTATGAACTTGAATGGCAGCCATGTGTCTTGTCTAGGAATGCGACTTCCTGCCCTGTCTGGGGTCGTCTCTCCCCAGCGGTCCCTGGGCATCATCATCACTACACTCACGCCCGTGTTGTGCTGTCACCGGCCCCACCGGCCTGGGAGATGGTCAGCGGCAGGTACAAGTTCATCTTCCACAGTGCAGCATCTTGTGCATGGTCGGAGATGGATGTGCGGATCAGGGTGACCCCTGACACGGGAGCCATCAGAACAGCATCAAGTGGATGAGGAGGTCGCCCACAAGTATCCTAAGAGATGGTCAGCGAATGATGAGGTGGGGAGGCCGGCACTCCCCGGGTGCCTCTCAGGACTTAAGTGAGACCAGAGCACTGCGTCAGCCAATTCGAGTGATGAGGCCTCCGCCCCGTCCCTGGAGCGGATTACGGAAAATACACCTGCTCCCGAGTGTCCACCCGCTCAGGTGAGATGAGGATCAGTGGAAAGATAGCAGGGTCCATGTGGGCTCCAGGGATCCAGAACCAGCAAGCTGGGATTGTTTCCGGAACTCTGTGGAAAGAAGGGACCCCACTCCGAGCCCCCTTTCCTGTCTTTCTAAACAGAAGCTTCTACTCTGTGCAGAGGAGGAGAGAAGCGGGTGCAGGGCGGAAGCCTGCTGGGCCGCCTCAGCTCTCCGGCCCCGCATGCCCAGGTAAGCTGGGGTGCCGGGCCAAGCCGGGCCCCTGGAGAAGGAAGTGCCCAGGTGGGTGAGGCTGAAGCTCCGCCTTCGCTGTGGCACCGCTGCTGTGGTGCCCAGACGTTCCCCGGGAGCCTGGCAGGCTGTCGGGCTGGGGCTCCGGACGCATCCTTGGGACGGGGAGAACCGGACCAGGCAGCCGGAGTCTTCCCTACCAGGAAAACACACTCGGCTGGCCTCCCCGTGGACGCCGCCCTCGGACCCAGGCCAGGACGCCGCCCTGGGACCCGGGCCGGGAGGAGGGCGGCCAGAGCACGCCCCAGCCGCCCTGCCGGGCACCCTCCTCTGCCGGCTGGCTGCTCCAAGCGAGGCGATGTGGGCAGAGCTGCACCAGGACGCTCAGACACCCCTCTCCTATGGGTGGGTGGGCTTCCCTTCCTGAGCCCCAAACATACTGGACCATATCCAGGACTTTCCACGGGCAAGGGCGAAGCCTGGTCTAGCCAGACGCCGCACAGTGTTGGAGACATTTGTCCCAGAGCACCCCGGTCTCCGTCGCGGTGGGTAGGAGAGGCCCTCCACACCCCCGTCCTCGCCTCCCCCAGGCTCCAGGCACTGCTCCCGTTGACGCCCAGTCTCACTCTCAGCTCAGGCCTCCCTCCAGCCACAAGCGACTTCTCCAGGGCCTGGTCCAAAGTCCCCTTCACTGGCTGCAGTCCCTGTGGCTGAGGCAGGCAAGGGCGCTGCGGGTCAGGCCAGCACCTTCTCTGAGCCCTTGGGCTGTATGATCCTGTGACCTCACTGCCAGGCGCCCGAGGGGAGGGCTGAGCTGCCAGCCCCCGCCCAGCGCATAACCAGGCTTCCACGCTGGGCCCAGCCCCCGCCCATGCAGCCAGACTTGGATTCTCTGTTACAGTCACAAACGCTAACAGCAGGACAGCAGCAGCAAACGTTAATGGTGACACAGGCCAGACACCAGCGAGACGGAAACTGAGGCTCAGTGTGGCGAAGTGACTTGCCCTCGGTCACGCAGTTGCCTGGCTTGGTAACAGATCCACCCGCTCCCTCTGGCCGACCTCAGGCTTCCCACAGCTTTCTAAGGCAGGCAGTGTGCTCGCTTCCCGGGGTGGCTGCAATGCAGTTCCATTCACTGGGTGGCTTAAAACAACAGAATTCATTCCCTCGTAGTTCTGGAGTCTAGAAGTCCCGGGTCAAGGTGTCGGCAGGGCCATGCCTCCTCTGAGACTCCGGGCAGCGTCCTCCCCTCCCTCTTCCAGCTCCCAGTGTGGCCGTCAGCCCTTCGCATCCCTTGGCTTGTAGACGTATCGCTCCGATCTCAGCCTCTGCTGGTCATCACGTAGCGTTTTCCTGTGAGTCTGTGTCTTCACGTGGAACATCCTCTTCTTATAAGGACACTAGTCATAGAGGATCAGGGCCCACCCAACAACCTCACTGTAACTTGACCACATTTACGAAGACCCCCCCATTCCGAATAAGGTCACATTCATGGGTAACAGGGATTAAGACCCAACATACCTTCTGGGGGCTCGGACCGGTAGTGGGGAGGAAGCTGAGCTGTGGTGAGATCAGGCACAGAGCCTGCAACTATGAGTTCCAGATTTGAAACTGCTCTGAAGTCTCAGTTTTTAATCTTAAAAATTTTTATATTTTTAAACATTATTCTCTATTATAAATTCATGTCTAACATGAAATAATATTTCTTCAGTGAAAAAAGGCTAGATCGACTTGTTTATAGCAAGGGTCAGCACACCATAGTTCACAGAAAAAACTGGCTCACTAGCTGCTTTTATAAATAAAAATGTGATTGGAATGCACACACACTAATGTATATATAGTTCTTCAAATCTCTGATTCTTTGGTGAAGGGACATGTTGATCTCATGGCTTCATGAGCCTCTCATACGTTTCTGAATTTTCTCGGGGGAATTTCTACCCCAGTTAGAAACATTTAAACCAACACGCATTCGTTTAGCTCCCACAAAAACCCAGTGAGGCGGCTATAGTTACCTGAAGGGTAAACTGAGGCTGGCGGAGGTTAGCAAACTGTTGATGCCCCAGCTGACGGGAGGCGGGGCCAAGTCGCTGGCTTCTCCACCAGCTTTGCCACTGTGAGGGGAGACAAGGCAGGGGAGGGCTGGGCAACAGGACTCTTGTACCTGTTGTGGGAATTCAGTGACATAGATTCTGAAATGTGACTACAGCTCGCGACATGGGAAAAACCAACAAAATGTGCATTAAGATAGAAGGAAAACATTCGCAGCGCATTCAAACATGCTGTCCTCGAAGGCTCATGTTCCATTAGAGGAGGGAGGGGCCCCTGTCACCGATCGATCGGTCCTGCTCGTTGTTCGGAGGTGACTCGCCGCCCTTTGCACAGGGCGCAGCCGTGACCATGAGCGTCTCTGTGCGCAAGGACGCGCGTGCGCGAGGCCCCCGCCACGGCCTTCGTCGCCCGCGCCCGCCCGCGCAGCAAACCCCTGCACGTGACAAGCTCATACGTGGAAAAGAAGCGGTCACGCGACGGCCCCGTACCCTAAAGAGGAGCGAACGGAGGAC
>AWHC01185532.1:0-11671 GCA_000465285.1 Eidolon helvum | reverse complement strand
GCAAAGTTTCAGTCCTGTCACTTTCACATGCACCTTACGAGGCCTCTTCACAGTCGTCCTTCGAGAACCCTCAGCACACCAAAGTGAACGCAGCACGGTGAACGCAGGACTGTGGAGGCCACGGACAGTAAATGACAGAGATAAGAGTTATCAAAAGGCCTCCGAGAGCTGTCTGCCTGAGGTAGAAACCATGCACCATGCCCCTTCCTTCTGAATGGAAGTCCAGACCAAATTATGTGGAAAATACCTGGGAGATGTTAGGAACCTCAAATAAGTATGGTCTTGTCATTATGTGGTTTTCCAAGTGTGGTTTACAAGGTGGAGCCTGGAGGAGGCCAGACCAAAACCTGTAGGGCGAGTCCTTGCACGGCAGAACAAGTCACCGCGGAGCAGAGCAGAGCCGAGCCGAGCCAGCCTGCCTGGCGACTGCTCGGCCCTTTCAGACGAAAATCTTATACAAAAAAACTCGTGTTTTACTCATCCTTTGAATTCTGTTTTGGCCTCTAACTAAAGAAATTCCTTGGAGGGGAGGGGGGGTGTCCTTCCCACTCTTACCTTTTATATCATGGTTTATTGTGAGATTCTGCACCCAGCCCAGGCCTAACAGCTCAGATGTGGTTGAAATACCCTCTGACCGGGCTCAACCACTTATATTCAACCCCCGTCTAGAGAACAGCAACATCTCCTCGGAGGATTTTTATTTTCCTGATGTATAAGTCTAATATCATTTTGATGAGATTTCCTGATGGGATGAAATGCCTGCCTGCCAAGAGGCCTCAAGTGTTCAAAAACGCCCAAGGGAATAGGTTTTAAAAACAGGCAATAGGATTTCCAGTCAAAACAAATCCAATGAGACTGATTGAAATGAAGACCCCCGGGGCCCAATTCCATGGAGGCGCCTCTGAATTACAGTGCTAGGCCAGGTACGGAGGTCACAGGCTCCAGCCAGAAATCATTCTCAAACTGCAGACGTACACTAAGACCCAGTTCCTGCTCCGTAACTCACGGTTGAGTTAGGGAGACAGTTACATAAACACCCATTCCACAAATACTTGCTGGTTGATTCTCTGTCCCACACAGTGGTGTAAGCGCTGGGGAGGGGCAAACCAGATAGGAACCTGCCATCTTGAATGGGGTGGGGGGAGGAACACAGTCAACAGGTAAACAATAAACAAGCACAATCCTTTCAAGTGGTGATGAGTGCAGAGGGAATGAGAAAATGCTGAACTGTGCTGCTTTTGGCCACAGAGTTCAAATAAGGGAGAAAGAGGGGCTATAATAAAAACTTGAAGACAGGAGGCCTCTCAGGGGGTAAGTATATGTGTGTGAATTTATATGCCTTTGGCTGGCTGGATGTGCGGATGGAGAAGACAAGCTGCGAAGACCAAGAAATGGAGACAACAATAAGCAGAAAATATGCATGCAAGCCAGTTAGAGCGGAACTTCCCTGTGTGTTTAGTGGAACACATTCCCCAGGATAAGAATAGATGTCGGGTGAATAAAAGTCCTACAGCCAAATAATTTGGGGCTCAGAATTGGGAGTAGGAGACTGTGGCGCTAAATCCAGCATGTTGCTAATAAAGTTCGAGTGGGCGTGATGCCTACAATGGGAAGAAAAAGGCAAATGAGCAATAGAGACATTTGAAGAGGATGTGCCAAGTTTCAATCCTGGAAACCGGATGAACAGCAAGCAGGAGAGAATAGAGGAAGCTGGGGAAGAGAGCTGGTCTGGGGGTGGAGGGAAGCACTATTTAGGCTGGTCACATGGTCGAGAACCTATGATGCGATGCTGCATTTAGGATGTGTTTGAAGTAGAGATAAACATCCTTGCTTTGGAGGATTCTGGATGACTGATAAGAGGGAAAGCTAAGGGAGGCCCTAAGTTGTAGAATTTTTGCATTTGAAGGGGTCTCAGACACATGGCTTTTGTGGAAACCCCCTGGAACGTCCCACGGAGCTGTCTTTGGAGAGCAGCGATCAGCCTCTGACACAAGCTGCTTCCGGTCTCCCTGATGCCGTTCACTCCATTCTGTGCATGGGGCGGGGTTTCCCAATACCATGCCAAAGTCTGTGACCTCTACCTATGGGTTGGGGGACAAGACCAGTTGATCCTGCCCCTGCCCACCTCTCTGTGCCTTAACCTTGGCTCTAACATTCATACCTAAAGCCGAAGAGGCTAGTACTTAAACAATGGCACATTTTCTGCAGGTAGATGTTTTATAACGCCCAATCCACACAGTGTTTCTCAAACTGAGGTACATGGACATATTCTCAGTTCTGATTTTTGCCTTCTTTTGCTAAGGTACTAAACAAAGCTTTGTAAACAAAGCCTAACCAAGGACATCGGATGATCACCATACAACCACGCATACCCTCCATCATACACCCTCGATTCCGGTGTCTGCTTTTTTGCATTTGTTTACCAACATATAATTTTAGCCAAAATATATCACTTTCACTGTCAAAGGCTAATGAGAAAGGAAGAGAGGTGGCTTTAAATTATCAAAGATGTTTCTGTGCTTGTATCTGTGGAAAAGAAAGTCTCCTGATGATGAGTAGGCAGAGGTACCCAAAGCGTGGTCCTCAGACCAGTGGCCACAGCATCCTCTGGGAACTTGTTAGAAATGCACGTTCTTGGGCCCCACCCCAAACCTGCTGAATCAGACACTCTCGGGGTAGGGCCCCGCAATCTGTGTCTTCACAAGTTCTTCCGACGCTTCATATGCACGCTCCAGTTTGAAAGCCACTGGAAGAGTGGAAAGGGGGGTCAAGCGATCACCAGACTGTGCTCAGCAGTTCAATTCTCACGGAACAGCAGCCATGGCATGTAATTGATGTCACTGATTTGAATATTTGGAGGCTCTTTTAGTCTTGGTTATATTTCACTTGTAAATTATTTTTGCAGAACCATAAAGTAAGTTTAATTTTACATCGGTGAACATTAAGTAAAATAAATAAAAACAACAAATCAAGAAAAGGGATTACCGAAAATGTTCTTCCTTTACAAGAAGACTTTATAATACTCAAGTTTGAAGAATACTGCCCTATGACCTTTCATGTTTCCCTTTATCGTTAGGGGACACAGAGCTTCCTGTCACCGGTGGTGTGCATAAAATAGTGCAGAATACTATGGGAATGCTACAGAATGCCACCACTATGTTACGGTGACGGGTGGGAATGCAACTGAAGGAGCGTAGTGAATGCGATACGGGGCCAGAGGACCAAGGGTAAAACTGTTATGAAAGTTTCTCTCTTCGAAGAGCCCTCGAGACATCAAACTTCTTGTCTCCTTGTCACCTAACTGGCTGCAAAAAAAGGATAAAAATCTCAAGTCACTGCCATTCTCCATTATCTGCCTGGGACCACACATAAAGGTAACAACAGATGCTTGTCCTAAAGATGGTGCCAGCAAACTCTGTGGCCAGACAGGGATTGAACAAGTGGTTTTTATAGTAACTCTAACTTGGTTATTTGACTAAAGTGTCTCCAGAATTCCATTTCTCTTGGAGGAGTATATCATCAACAAAAATGGTCACAAGTCTTTAAAAAGCACCCACCTCTCTCATCCCAGGGTCTCTCATCTACAAAGTGTGGATAATAAAAGTACCTGCCTCTCAGGTTATATGAGGGTCAAATGAACTAAGCCACGAAAAGTGCTAAATGCTGTGCCTGGCGTAAACACGGTGCCTGATAAACATGATCCGTTGTTTCATCACAAAACTTTAAAACACAACAGGGGAAAGAAGCTACAATTTGTATCCTAACGCCAAGTAATAAAGGAAACCTATGTCAACAGCCATGCAGTCCTAGGAGATTTTAAGAGGGAAACCAGATTGAGCATCTTAATTCCTTTCCCCGAGAGGAAAAGATACCCTTTGTATCTGGATAAAGAAAAATCTAGTCCTACTGACATTTTGGAATTGTGTGAGAATACCAAGGAAAATATGTGGAATGCAGTGTATAAATCTCTATAATCCCACAGAATTAGTAGGAGTTTCCAAACACGTTCAGAATTTCCTGACGTGTCTTTTGAAATTTGGCCTGGGGTTTTTCTAGCTTCTCCGTGGCAGATGTGGGGCCCGCAAGAATCACACACAGTTTTAAAGAGAGAGAGTGATGAGACTCTGGGATGAAGGAAGGCAACACGCAAATACGATTCAGGTTTTCCCAAGCAGAAGGAATAGGGGTGGAAGGTAACCCAAAGATCCTGGCCACTATGGAATACTTTGATGTTAAAAGAGAAAGAACAGGAGACCGAAGGGCAGCTGGAAGAAGCTGGGAAGGGCCTCATGAAATATAAATGTGGAATCTTTGGGATTACATCAGGAGCCAAATGGTGGTCCTGATATTTAGTCTGATACACAAAAATATTCCCTAAAGGAAAAGCTAGGGTACCAGCTGCCATCCCTGAAAAACAAAAGTCACCATTCCCTGGAGAAGTCGGCTGGGAACTTTAACAAGTCACAAGGGACAAACGAATCCTTTGACAGAGCTGTGCTGCCAGGTGGAGGGTCCAATTACCAATCCTGACGGGGCAGGTGGGCAGAATCCCCAGAAACTGCCCCGTTTATTACCGGAGTGCAGCTGACAGAACCTTCGCTGACACACCTTGCTTCCATGAGGTTCTTCAAAAGAGAAATTGCCTTGGAGGAATAAAAAACAACTCTCCACCTAAAAGCAATATCCGTCTGGCTTTCAGTATCAACTTGCAATATAACTTCTGATTAAAGGTCTTGAAAGTAGAGTGGGAATGAATCCATCCATTTGGAAAATCTCAAACTTCATGATTGCTCCATTAAGTGATATGTTTTCAGCAAGAAATTATTGCCTTGTGGATTGTAAGACTTTTTTTCCATTCTTTCTTCCTTCCCCTCTTCTATTTTAAATGTACATGCTAGCTTCCAAAAAATAAAAAATAAAAAAAGTCTTAAATTTTATAACTGAAAAATCTTAGAGCTAAAGGAATCTTTTCTCTTAAAAATCAAAAGCCCTAAGCTACCCAAATGAAGCCACAGGTCTCCTCTTTCCATCCCCTTCTCCTGCCGCCCTTCATTTTGAGGGGGTCTGAATTAAAAAAAAAAAAAAAAAAAAGCTATCCTTCCATATTTCACCCCTCGCATTAGCTGATGGTGTCTGGTATATTTTTATGAAACAGAGTTTGAGGCCTGGAACAAATTCTCCCATCCTCCCTCCTGGATACCTACCTAGGTCTACATGGGCTGGAAACAACATGACTTCCTTTAGCCAACTTATCTACCCAAAGGGATGACACTGGAGACAGAGATTTTTCTCACGAAGTGAAAACAAATTCAGTCGGGCAGGAAGGTGGTCTGGGTGTGTTGTATATGACTCTCCACCAGGCATCCGGTCTTCACACAAAGGCTTCACCCACCGCTGATGTCCCCATGAGAGCAAAGAAGAGCTTTGGTTGAAAAAAAAATGTCGCGCTTTCTATCTTTTGGGAATAGAACTCTCAATTTCCATTTTCTTTACCCTTAGAGATGCACCAAAGTTCTCAAATGAGCATGACGATATTCAGAAAATAAAGTTAATTTTGATTCTTTTCATTTGCAAAATACATCTGCATGAAAGGGTTTTTTAATGAGCATATATGCTACTCTGAAGAAAAGTCAGCAATGTAAAAGGTTCACTGCATCAGAATGAAGTTTTTTGTTTTAGTGTCTGAAATCTCAAAGTTCACTGGAGATATAGATATTTCACCCATCTGGATTAAGAGAAAGAAATGAATGATTTTAAAGATATTCATATATGGTCTATATATGAAAATAATGACCATTGAAAATAATGGAAAACTCCCAAGAGGGAGTGCAGCATTTTCCATTTGCATTGGTCATTCCTGCTTCCCTAGAGGAGGGGGATCTGGGGACCCTATTGATGGGGAAGAGCTTTCTTTCCCAAGGCTTCCTCAAGTGACAAGCTGGTTTTCTTCCTAAGTCAGTCTTGGAAGTCTTGGGAAAAGGCCTTATCTGCCCATCAAGGTCCAAAACCTCTGAAAACGGGCATTTGCTTTCAATTTGGGGAATGAACTCCTTCTTCATTCTGCTGTTGTTTCGGAGCAATAAAAAAGGATGTTTGGTAATAACAGTCTCTGACCCAGGAAGAAAATTGGTTCCATTTTCACTCTCTTTTTAAACAGTCTTTTAAATTAAATTCTCTTTGGGTTTTCCATTTCCAATTCTGACAGCAAAATCGTGGGCACCAAACAAAAACCTAACTATAACTCAGCCACAACATCCCAAAACAGTGGAAAATTAACCTCTTACAGAAGGCTCTTAAATTTTACTTTTTCGCCAAGATTAAGAGCAACTGTAATCAAAGGTAATCACCTTCCCACCTTTGCATATGCAAAGTTTCCTCTCCTCTTCCTCACAGTTTAAACTCCACCTCATCCTTCAGGAGAAGAGTAAAGTCACCTCCGATGCCTTCTTGAGTTAACAACCCAGCTGTGCAGACGTATTTGTTCTCTGCGTTGTACCTCCTGACACGCTCTCTTCGTTTACAGATGAGATGAACAGGTGAGTAGGTATCACAGTCAACTTGGGCTGCCATAACAAATATCACAGATGGGGTGGCTTCACTAACAGACATTTATTTTCTCATAGTTCTCGAGGCTGGAAGTCTGAGATCAGGGTACCCGTATGGTTGGGTTCTGGTGAGGGCTCTCTTCCAGGCTTGTAGACAGCTGCCTTCTTGCTATGTCTACACTTGTTGGAGAGCAAGCAAGCTCTCTGTCATCTCTTCTTATAAGGACACCAATCTCATCGTGGGGTTCCACCCTCATGACCTCATCTACACCTAAGTATTTTCCTAAGGTCTCACCTCCAAATACCACCACATTGGGGGTTAGAACTTCAACAGATGAAATTGCAAGGGGGGGCGGGGCACAAATCGGTCCATAGCAGTAGGTAAATGTGTAGATTACAAAAAAAAAAAGGCCATTAATTCCTTGCTGCTCCCCGCACCAAAAGGGCGGAGTCTGTCTCTCCTCTTGACTCTGGGCTGGGCCATGTGACCTGCTTCGCCCACACAATGAGACGTCAGCAAATGTGACACAGGCACCTGAAAAGTGCTTATGCACTAAGATTTGCTCTCTTACTCGAGTAGACTCTTCCACCATTGTGTGAACAAAATTCTACACAATTTGCATTTTTCCTTTGTTTCTGGTTTTTGTGCAGCCAATAATTTATTACCTATAGGTAACATCGATGATGGAGAATTTGGTTTTATGACGTGACCATCTAGTGATCTCTGCTGGATGTCTGATGGAAGCGAGAAGGTGATTGATTACCTTACACTGGGTGAGAGGTGACCAAGCATTCAGTTAGTCTGTTTCATTTTTCTGTTCGTGAACTTGATTCAATAAAGGGACTATCTCATGCTTATTGGGAAGGAAAATGGCTCTTAAGATCTGGAGTGGTGAGTGTTAACTCATCAGTTCACCTTGGACCTTTCCTGAGATTTCAGGACTTAACTCACAAAAACATATTATCTCACAGTTCTGGAGGCTCAAAGAACAGACGAAGGTGTTGGCAGGGTTGCTTCTCTCTGACGCCCAAGGCAGAATCTGTTCCATGCCGCTCCGGGAGCTTCTGGCCATCTTTGGTGTTTCTTGTCTTGTGGATGCATCACCTCAATCTGCCTTCACCATCACATGGTGTTCTCCCTATGTCTCTCTATGTCCAAATTTCCCCCTTTTATAGAAACACCAGCCAAGTTGGATTTTATAATCTCATTTTAACTTGATCACCGCTGTACAGACCTCGTCACCATAGAAGGTCACATTCCGAGATGCTGGGGGTCAGGTCTCCAACATGTCTTTTGGAAGCGGGACACAATTCAACCCATAACATTCTGTTGCCCACATGCTTATCATTCTCCAATGGCCTCTCACTACACTTAGGGCAAAATCCAAACCCTTCCCACTCCTCCTCACCCCAGGGCCGTCACACACCCTTTTCCCTCTGCCTGGAGCCTTCTTCCTTGACATCCTTCTCTTCCTACAGCTGATTCCTTCTCATCCTTAGAATTGGGCTTTGAGGTCATCTCCTCAGGAGGCCACGGCATCCGCATTCCCTGCATCCTGCCCACTTCTGCCATAGCAGTTACCACACTCAGTTTATAGCTTTTAAAAACTTTGTCCGTCTGCCCTACTAGAAATGCAAACCCTGTAAGAGGAAGTATAACACAGTAGAAGCAGTAGAGAGTGACAAGCAGAGGCAAAATCTAGAGACAAACTATCTTGGTTAAATCCTGGTTCTATCTCGCACCAGCTGCGTTACTTGGGCAAGCGCCTAACGCTCTCCATGCCTTAGTTTCCTCATCTGTAAAGTGGATAATGAATGGAGTATTCCCTTGACGGGTTGTTAGGTGGAGGAGATGAGCTAATACATGTAAAGCTCTTGGAAGCCTGCTCATCACTTAGCCGGAGGTTATGTGAGGGTTAACGAGGATTATTACAGGTGCAGGGGCCGACCGAGGCCAGTGTACTCACCTCTGTGCGTGCACCCAGAGCTCAGCATGGTGCCTGGCTCAACAAATATTAGTCGAACAAACAAATTTCTGATCAGCCATATGTTGCTCACATAGCCTCCTTTTGTTTTTTAAGCTTTATCACAGCTTCTAAAAAGGGCCTAATTTATGCCATCCCTGTGAATTAGGTGTGGGTCATGCAGCCTCATCCCCTGGGAATGTTCCAGGGACTGTGACACAGAGCTGCTCCAGGGAAACCTCGTTTATAAGAAAGAATAAGTCTACGGCCATGCCACCCTGAACATGCCCAATCCTGTCTGACCTCAGAAGCTAAGCAGAGTTGGGCCTGTTTAGTACTTGGATGGGAGACCACCTAGGAAGACCAGGTGCTGTAGGCATTTTTTAAAAAAGAAAGAAAGAATAAAACATGATCCTTTGTACCTGAGCAAAGGTGAGCATCTCCACCTCAACTCCCGCCATGGGGCACCGAGACAGGGACCTGTAGGGCTGCAGTTTCCAGTCCACCTGGAGGTCCCACCTGGAGGTCCCACCTGGGCCTCCGGAGCTATGCCATCATCAATTAAAAAGCAATGTCTATGTGGTGCATTAGCCTTTAGCAAAGGCTTTCGCATATGTTAATTTACAGCACGAGGACTAAGAATGAAGCCTGATGAGAGCTTTCTGGAAGACCTGCTGCTGCACATCACTTTCTTGAAAAAAAAAAAATGCAAGTAAGTGGAAGATAGCGAGCGTCCAAACATCCCGGTCGGCATCATCTCCATCTTTCCCGCAGCTTCCCCTCCCCCGTCTCTCCTCGATGCCACCATTATTTCCAGGTAGGGTCACGGCTTCTGGTTAATGGATAGGGACACAGCAGGTGGCAATGGACAGGTCCCTTCATTTTAATCATGAGTCCCCATAACTGAGAAATGGGGTGTCTGCGGTCACTAAATGTGGATCCTTTCCTAGGTCAAGAGACTCGGCAGAGGGGTGGAAACAAAGTCGGAGCTAAACTGACCCTAAGACAGTGCTGCCTTTCACAGTCTGTGCTTTTCCTGTCCCTTCGTACTTCCCCAGACAGGCTGAATGTTTTGTTCCCATCTTACAATTAGCAGGAGGGGACAAGAGGTCTCATGCTGCTTCGAGGCGCAAGTGCTCTCCCACAGCCCTGACAGCCCACCAGCAGGTCCAGACTTGGAGGAGATGCCGGCTTCTCCATTTATGACTCGGAAGGTTCCCCTTCCACAGGCTGAGCCCTGTCACCATGACAACTGGTGGCACCGTATTGTCCCGTCCCCTTGAGAGCAAGACCTCAGGAGCAAACAGACGCCTATTCTCCAAACTATTGTCTTCTCATTCTGTTTGGTCATTATGTGTCCCCACCTCCTTCCCTGTCACCACAGTTACATGACGCCACTGAATCTCTCTCTCTTTCAGGCTCTCCATTCTCCATAGCTTTTGTGTGTGTGTGTGTGTGTGTGTGCGCGCGCGCACACAAATTGTCCCTTACAAAGCTTTCCATTTAGTATAAATGAGTTCCTCAATTGTTACGAATTCATATTCAGCCACCCAATAAATATTTATTGAGAGAAATTATGTGCCAGACACTTATGAGAATTCTCAAGCATTGGAAGGGACCAAGAATAGATTTCACCTCGTGTATTGACTGGTCCACCGGTAGTGGCTGCCTGCAGGGTGTGCTGAGAAGGATTCTGAGGCCGTCCTGGGCCCAGTATAGAGTCTGTGATTAGCAATGCTGGCCAAACCACCCACAGTCCTCTGCCGCTGCTCCCTGCTACCATTCCCACCCACTCCGTGTGGCCCCAGATGCCTTGGTGAGTCATTAGGCACCACACACCCTCCATCTGCAGTCTCAACCGCACCTTCTGTCGAGAGGCAATGAAGTAACCAGGAGCTCAAGCTTCAGGGCAGAGCCTCGGGTGCAAAGCGCGGCCCCACCACTTACAGGCGGTGTGCGCCTCTGGCCACACTAACCACTGAGCCTCTCTCCCGTGTCCTGAGGCTCACGGGGATGATTAAGCTGCTGCTCCGGAAAGGAAGCTGATTTTCGACTCACTCGTTTCACCCTCTGCTGACGAGTCGGTGTCCAGGGAAAGCTGGCCCTTTCTGAGACTTTGCAGAGAATTCTGTAGCCCTCAGACTCTCATTCTGGTTTCTGGTTCCTCTCAGTCTTCCACCGGAATTTCCAGAATTTCTCTTACTTCTAGGTCCTTGCACTGGTGACATTTGCCAGTTTGCTCGTGCTGCCAATGATAGTCCCTGACCCTCTACATCTGTTCACCTGGATGACATTCCTCTCCCTTCCCCCCTCCCTCCTCCCTCGTTTGTTTCCTTCCTTCCTTCCTCTCTAGCCCAGGCTCTGTGCCAAGTGCTGAGGAGTCCCTGGAACAAGACGATGGTCCCCGCCCCTCAGCCTGCAGTCCAAGGGGTTCCGGCAGGCGAGCAATGACCCAGTGACCGCAGGGTGAAGGCCAGGAGAGCAGAGGTCAGGGTACTTGAGGAGACACTGGAGGCCTCCAAGCCGGCCTGCCGCAGACAGAAGGGCTGCCCAGGGGAACTGGCCTCCGGCAAACCAGGGGGAAAAAGGAAAGGCACAGGACCAGGAAAAAGACTTCCCAGCTGAAGGAACTGTGCATGCAAGGGCAGGAATCTAGAGGGAGGCAGGCTGCATTCAAGGGACAAGAAACAGTGTAGAGTTAGCTCTAGAATGAATGGGGAACAGGGAGAGGGACAATGGCTTCCAATGAGCCACCAAGGCCAAGCAAGGGCCACATACACTATGCTCAAGATTCAGTACTTTATCCTGAGAGACCAGAGAAACAGCCTGAGCCAGATCTCAGCTCCACCACGCAGTGGCTCCATGACCTTGAGAAATTTTATTAATTTTTCTTATGAACAGTTTCTCCTTCGATAAAACTGGGATAATAGAAAGTGACAGTTTCACTGGGTTACCATGAAAATTAAATGACATAGGGCCTGCCATTCACCAAGCACGCAGCAAACTTTAGCTTTTCTTCAACCTGGACAAGGGAAGTGTAGCGAAACGGACAGAAGTCGAACAATTCCAGAAACATTTTAGAACAACACACTTTTGGTTCAGATTAGCCCCTCTCATCTCTGGCTTCTTTTTCTTAATCGGGAGCCCACCCTCTGCCCATCT
>KE797363.1:624-19699 GCA_000465285.1 Eidolon helvum | reverse complement strand
TATATATATATATGAATTCACAGCAAAACCTTCCATTTCATTCTGATCCTGCAGATTCACTCTAGTTTTCTCCTTTTATATATTTGAACGTTGGTCTTTAACAGTAAGAAATGTGGCTCCTGTTATTCCGACTATATTGATTTATTTGCTACATCCCCCTCTATGTAATCATTCCCTCACTGCTGCCACTGACTCATCCAACTTAGGCTCCACCATCTTGGGTGGCCTCCCCTCAAGCTTATTTGCTCTGATACCCCACAGCAGGTCACGCATCTGTAAGATGCCTTCTTTACCCTAAAACTGGGCTTCGATGCTCTGTACCAGGCTCGCCATCCAGGAGGTGCCCTCCTTGAGTTATAACTGACTCCCCACTCTGGGTTACTCACCCAGGTAGATGCCCAGGAAACACCTTGTTTTAGAGTCATTCATTAATTCATTTATTCCCTGCTTTGTACCACTCCACCACTTGTGATGACACGTCTCTCACCCTACCAGGTTGTGATTACTCTGTGTTGGATTTCCTTAACTGCTCCCCCCACCCACATCCTCCCATACGGATGCCTACCTTGTTCTGTCCCTCATAATGGCTTCAGAACAGAGTTGTTCAGAAGGGGAAGGGAAAGGCAGAAAAGAAGGAAAGAAAAGGGGAAGGAGAAGTCCAGGAAGATGAGGAAGAAGAACGTAGTTCCCTTCTTAAAGAGGAGAACAGAAGAAAATTAGGAGTGTCTGAAGCAGGAAAAAAAAAGACTGGGTGGTTAGGAGTTTGTGATGTCCTGCTTATGTCTTCCAGCTGTCTGTTCCTTCCTTCGAGGTGAGAGGCACGTGTCAGTGGATAATGGTTGAGGCTTCTATGCATCAGGGTAAATACTGTGTTGAGTCATTTGACAGGTCCACCTTTCTGTGAAAGGGCAACTTCTTATTTCACTGTGTACTTCAGACTGAAATTGAACTGTGAGCCCTCATTCTCCCAGGTTCTAATGCTACTTTCCTCCATTGTGTTTTAACATAAACTTCAAAGTTGTGAAGCTCACGGGAAAGTCAAGTGTGACAGTGGTGTTTTGAATCTGGATGCCCAGGACCAATGTGGGTCTAACCGTGGAGCTTCCCAGAGAATTCCCTTGAATTTCCTCAAAAGCTGGAAAGGGATAGGGATTGGTGCTTTGTTCTTGCTGCTTTGCCAAAGTTATTAGTTATTTTAGTGCTTAAGTGCAAAGCTGCATTTGCATGGTAGCTCATTTTACTTGGAATGCTCACAATCAGAATCTTAATTTTCTACTGATTTCTATGTGTGTAATTGAACCCAATGTTTAAAAAAAAAACACCTTTCCTCTAAGACAGCACCTGATTCCTAGTGGAGACATTACAGTGCAGTGGATAGAAATGTCCTTGATGTGCAGGCCAGGAACACACAGACAGGCAGAGACAGATGGGTAGCTTGGGCCTTGGGCATTCAGCCATAGATTTTTTGTCTTGAGCCCAGGGTAAATGTTATCTTTTAGAAGTCCAAACTTTTATTCTTTCTGAATGACTTGTTAAAAAAATTTTTTAAAGGAAGTTTAGAGTGTGTGTTTAGAATCAAATGGACCTTGTTTGAATTTTGATTTTGCTGCTTAACTGGTTACATGACTTTCAACAAATTATTTAACTTTTCTAAGCCTCAATTTCCTTGACTGTGAAATGAGAATAATAGGTAATATCTCTTACCCCATAAAATTGTCAGGATTAAATGAGAAAATGTTTATAATATGAGTGGTTCTTCGTAGATGCTCAACTAAGGGCATTTTTCTCTTGAACAGCTTAAATAAAGAATTTATTTAGTTTTCGTAATTTTTAGGTTCTTTATGGCAAAGGCTCTGACATTTTGCATAAGAGATTCCTAAAGGACTGTTTTAAAACTGTTTGTTCTAGAGCATTAGCATTAGGTGAAACATTTTTAAATTGTTTTTATCCTACTTATATTTCTTTGAGGAATAGATGTGAAGTTTAAATCTTTAAAAACTCTTTTTTCTTCCCTTACATAATTGGCACTGCACAATGTATTTCTCGCAGTCTTTTCTGAAAAAGCCCCTTTGGGATGTAGCTACATGTAGAAAATCATTTTTTTGGGAAAACACTTTAAGTAAAAGGTAACTGACAATATTTTGTCACTATTCTGATGAAAAGAACATGGGAAAATGATAGTGGCATGGGTTTGATCTTTAGTAATTTGAGTAGATTTAAAAGGTATATAGGGTTATAAAAGTATACTGACTTTTGGAAAACTTGAGAAATGTGTCAATTATTTTGAGGTAAGAGATCTTATATTTGATTTAAAGTCATTCTCATCTTAGCTAAGCTCATACCCAATGATCCTAGAGATATGAAGACCTCCCTAATTTGGTGGCTGGCCCACCTATCAGATGTCAGGACTTGGGTGGCCATCTTGATACCTTATTTTTTTCATTTCCCATGGGCAACCTGCCATCAGGTCTGTTGCTTCGGTTTCTGGACTATTTATCTAGTATTTCTATTCTTTTAATCTTTCCTGCTACTATTTGAGTCCAAGCTTTCTTTCCTGTCATCCCTCACCTTGATTTCCAAGCTGATGTTTCTAGACATACTCTTTAGATGACCAGTCTCCACAATGCAGCCACACTACTCTTTTCAAAATGTAAGCCTGGTCTTGTCAACATCTCTGTCTTTCCTTTGGTGGAAACCTTTCAGATGTTCCATAGTTCCTGTAGGATTGGGTATGAGTGAACCCTTACTAAGTCCTCTAAGACCTGCAGAATTTGATCCTTTCTTGTCTTGACCTCATCATCAGCCACACACCCCATTGTCCCTTGTGCTTTGACAGTGAAAGCCTTATTTCAGGTCCTGCCATAGGACTCCTGAGGTTGCTGTGCTTCCTGCCTGGAATGTCCCTCCTTCCTCATTAGGAAAGTTTTCCCTCATCTCCCAGACTAGGCTGGGCTGTCTCTTCTATGCTCTCAAGGTCCTGTATTGTATGAAATTACTTAGTATAGTTTATAATTATATTTTGAATTATTTGATTCTTCCCTGTTAGAATTTAAAGCTTGTGAGTCAGGGATCATGTCTATTTTTGTCAACTGTTGTGACCTTAGAACCTAACACATAGTAGGTCCTTCAAAAGTATTTGTTGAGTAAGTAAAGAAAGAAAGCAGTTGATGAGGCCAAAAGTTGGTTTGGGCCAGTGGAGAAGCACCTGGTTTGCTGTGCTAAGCTGATCAGACATTGTATCACAGTTAATAAAGAGACTTTGAAACTTTGAGCAGGAGAGTAATAGCCTCTCTTGTGAAGAGAGAACTCCAGGTATATATACCTAGAGTGACGTAGGGGAGAGGGTGTGGGCAGATGAGGAACTGAGTTATCGATGCGCTGCCAAGAATTGATAGATGGTCCTGCTCATCTACTACAGATGAGTCAGGGGTGGCTCAGAGGAGGAGAAATATTCCAGAGAAATTAAGAGGTAGATGCCACAGGATCTGGGAAATGGCCGACTCTAAGGGCTGGAGGAGGAATCATGGACCTAGTATAGGTACCATTCACTGACTTAAGGAACATGGGGACCACATTTGAGGGACAATGCTGGGTTTTCGTGTGAAGAATGAGGGCCTATGGAACATTTGAAGAGTCTGGGTCAGATGTTGGTGAGAGGAGTCTGAGGGGCAAGTTTGGATTTGGGGGTCATCATGTGTGTGGGTCATAGGTGAAGCAGTGAGTATATGAGGACTTCTCTAGAGGAGCAGTTAGCAGAAGGCTGTGGACAAACTCTCAGGCGGGGAGAGGAAGAGAAGCCAGCACAGAACCAAGGTGAAGTCCGTAGAACTATGGATTGAACACTGGGCCAGCAGACACTTTGGGGAGGGCATGGTATGCTGTTCTCTACATGCCCCGGGACCCAGCCTCTGTATGTGAATTTGGGACCTAGAATGAATCTGTCTGTACAACAGAGGTTTTGAATTAGAAACATTTTTCCCCAAATAAGCATGAAGTCATATATAGCCAGGTTTTAGAAAGTTTATGACATACTATTTTAATTTTACTGTATATTGAAAAATATTCTACCAAAGATAAGCCATAGTTTGTTTGCCATTTGTTCTTGTATTTTTAATTATCTGTAGCTGTCTTCACAGTGCTTAGGATTTTAGGATAAATCATTTTTCTCAGATAGTTGTCATAATTCATTTTTTATAATAGCAAATTTGAATTCATTACTTCAAGATTTAATTTGACAAGGAAGCTGTATTTTATTGATGGTTTTTAAAACATAGAAAGGGTGCTTGGGAATTGAAACCAGTTATTTAAATTAGTGCACATTTATAGCTTATCAAGGTAATGGGTCCATGAAATGAGACGTTCCTGCCAAAACTAAACCTTTGGGAAATCACTTCTTTCATCTTTAAAATGATTAGTTGATTTATTAGATACTGCTCAGCCCTGAAGCTTTATGATTGTATTTAAAACTATTTTGGAGAGTCAGTATCATAAGCTTTCTGTACAAAAAAATACTAAGGTAGTAAAAAGGATATTCGATATTGTCTACATGTGATATTATAAATTAATTAATTTCCTGAATTTCTGCAGGTTAGAAATCTGACATGGGTTGCACTGGGCTGAAGGCAACATGTGGTCAGGGCTGCGCTCCTTCTGGAGGTTCTAGGGGAGGATCTGTTTCCTTGCTTCTCCCAGCTTCTAGAAGCTACTTTCACTACTTGGCCCCTCGATCCTTCCTCCATCTTCAAAGGCTGGCAAGGTAACATCTTTCTAATCCTATATCATAGTCATATCTTCTCACCACAGCTGGGAAAGCTTCTTCACTTTTAAGGACTCCTGTGATGACATTGGGCCCTCCTGGATAATCCAAGATAACCTCCCCATCTCAAGGACCTCAACATAATCACATCTGCAAAATCTCTTTTGCTATTTGATATAACATAATCACAATTTCTAGAGATTAGGATATGGACATCTTTGGAAGGCCATTATTCTGCCTACCATAAGTTCTAACTTGCAAAATCACTTTGGGTTTCCTTGAAGGAAATGGGAATTCTTATGTACCTGTTACTAAGGGAACATGCCATTATTGAGCTCCTTTAGCACATAGGTGGGGGTTTGTTAGTCTTTAGGTCTACAGTTATTGCACTTTCTTGTTGCATTTATATATTATAATTCAGATCAGGACTAAGGGGCTCTCGTTGCAAAGAGTTCAGTGGAGAAGAGGCTGGTGGGGACTAATGGAATCTTCACTGAAAGCTTTTAATTCATTCTAGGAATTTAATTTTATGAAACTGATTTAGATAGTTTTACATTAAAATTATCCTTTAAACAGTGCTAATTTATCTTTCAACTAATAAAACTACTCTTCGTTGCCCCAAATGTTCTGCTAGTGACCTGAAACTCAATGTTCCTTCGTGGACTTTAAATTTACATTTTTTCAGAGGATTAGTGTTTTGAAAGGTTAGAGAGTTAAGAGGTTAAAATATAATTTTGGAAGGAATTTATTTTAAAAACTTCTAGTGTCAAGAGAAAAAACAATCTTGAATAATATTTAAGTATGTTCATTAATTATAGCCCAGCAGGGGATATCTTGAGTAGAGGAAAGTCTAAATTTTAATAGACAATTAATTAAACTAATGAAAGTAGCAGTAACAACTAGAGCTATATTACATTTAACAGATTTCATTAGATGTATGTGGGATACACAGATGAAAAAAGTCAAGGGACATACATAGTTAATCACTTTATGAAGACAATATCTCCATCTTATGTAGAAATATGTTAATTTGATGACTTACAGGGGGTATTCATAGAATATTTTAATATCAACCAATAATTATATGAGTCTTTAAGGAATCTCAGTGATCAGAATTATTTTCACAGACCTACTACACATCAAGGGCGGTAATCAGATAACAAGGAAATCTGCATATAAATGTGCTCTTTACTGTAAACTTCACCATCACCTGAGTATTCCAGTATTCAGATTTTTTTTTTCTTGATACTCCTTAGTTCTTTACTCTCTTTTCTCGCAAGGGAACTGGGCTCAGTCAGGAATCTCAATCCTCATTCAGCCCTGTTATTAAAGTGACCTGTCACCTATTTGGCAAATTCTTCTTGTCTTCATTATTCTGTTCTATGTTCACCCATCTGACTTGATCTCTCAATTGAGATGTTGACTATTTATTTCTTCTTCTTATCTTCATCCTTCTCCTTTTCCATCTTCTCTTCTTTCCCTTCTCCTCCTCCTCCTTCACTTGCTCTTTCTTTGTATTCCGATACATCAGTCCATCTTGGTTTTAATGCCTCAGTGCTTTCTCTTTCATCAGTTCTTCACTCTCTACCTTCAGTTTAAGTCTTGAGATTCCCCTGTGTTTTAACTATGATTCTCTTCTCATTTTACACTTTTTCTCTTGATGACTTGCTGTTATCTTGATTCTACCCCAGTCTTTTCTACCTAGCTGCAGATTCATATCTCAGCTCCACACTGGAAGTAGATGTTCACTTGGTTATCTTTCATTATATCAAATCACACCTTCCCTGTTCTTTTTCTCTTCTTGATTTCTTTTAATGCTGTCACCCTTTCCCCATTCTCCTACGTCTGCAGCCAGCATGTTCCATATTTATCTTTAATTACTAAATGAGAAAAGAAAATAAGTAAAGATGTGGGAGAAGTTATTTGTTTATTTTTTAAAGTAGAGGTGAGAGAGAATAATACATGTATCTCTATAACAACACATTTGAAACTCTGAACTAGATGATTTCCAGGAAAACTAATGATTATTAAAATACACTCAGGAAAAAGTTGAATATTTGAATAGACCGTATAGTAGGAGACACTGGAAGGTGAAGTCCAGCCAGGGCCACAGCTGGACTGTTCTTTACCTTTAACAGATGTTCAGCTCTTCCAGGCTGTATCAAAAGATGAAAATATGAAGACGGTATAGTACAAAAACAAAACTCTAGTTAGATTATGAGTGCATATAACATATAAATGTAAATGTGGAATTATAAATAAATATTGGCAAATATCCAGCAATGTTAGAAAAATAATATCTTATTATTTACATTATAATATAAAACTTGGCACTATAAAATTTAGCAATAAAACAGTTCAATATTATAAAATATACCAAAATAATTCATATGTACATCAACAAATTAAAAAGGAAAAGCCATATAATGATCTTTAACACTGAAAAGGCTTTTGATAAAATTGAACTATCAGTCCTTACAAAGATTCTGGTGTAAAATAGGATTAAATATAATAAAAATTATTTACCAAATTATAATAACAAATACACTAGCAAAATATCAGAAAGCATTTCATTTAAAATCAGGAAATGATGTTACTATCATCATTGATATTCAGTATTGTCTTAGAGTTTTTAGTGAATGAAATGAAAAAATTTAATAAGTGGCATAAGCTTTAGAAAGAAGAGATAAAACTCTATATGTTATATATATATATGTATATTTGCAGATAGTATGATTTTTTACCTAGAAAACCTAGGAGAATCTAATTATAAGCTATTAGAATTAATATAAGGATGTTGAAGTGGTTTGATAGGGGATAGCTATGAAAAGTCATTAGCTTTTCTGTATGTAAGTCATCAGCACATAGAAATTGAGAAGAGAAAAATATTGTACCCATAAAAGCAATAAACTAAAATATTTAAAATAAATTGAGCAAGAAATGTGAAGGACCTTATATGAAAACAACTAGAAAATCCTATTGATGCATATAAGTATCTGAACAAATAGAAAAACATATCACAAAAATGTTAATGCTACCCAAATTAATATTCAATTCAATTTCAAAATAGAATCCCAACTGGTTTTAATTTAAATTTGATGAAGACTTTTTATACTGAAATCCCCAGCATTCTAGTTGTGTAGTAATAGTCCAAGAGTCTGGAACAGAATAGAAAAACCAGAAAGAGATGTAAGAATGTAATATATAAGAAACATGGTAAATAAATTCAGAAGGACAAAGCATAAATTATTTAATAGATTATGCTTGCCAAACTGGCTATCTTGATAAAAGGAATTCCAGAGATTAAAGACTTATATGTTTAAAAGGTTTTACAAGAGTATTTTCAGGAAACTAAATGAACTGTCTAGGTATGAAGAAATAGTTAAGAGTGGGAACTATATTTTTTAAAAAAGATGATAGACATATCTAAAACAGTTTTTATTAAATCAGAAAATGTTATTTCACTATCATTTTAGGAGAATGTTTTTATCAGATATGTAATTTTTACTCTACAGTTTTATGGCTTTCAGTACTTTAAAGGTATCATTCCATTGTCCTCTTTTCTCTATTGTTTCTGATAAGAAATCACTGTATCTAAAAATTACAGAGCCTCTCCTGCTCATATTGCCTAACCCTTTTCTCTGCTTTATTTTCTCCATAATACTTATTGCTATCTGACATGCTATATAGTTTCTTATTTATCTTGTTTATTGTCTGTTTGCACACACTAGAATTTGTGGTGGATAAAGATAGAGACTTTTGTTTGTTTTGTGCTATATTATAAGCTCCTAGCACATAGTAAGCATTCAATTAATATTTATTGAATGAAAAATGAAAACAGTGTCCTCAAGACAATGCTGGCTTTTCTGTCCACTGTGTTCTCATAGCCCTTAACTCGTGTCTCTGTAGTTGGATTTTCCTTGTGGTATAATAGTTATCTGGTTCCCCACCAAGCTGCAAGTTTTTTAAGGGCACAACTATCTCTCATGTTTCTTTGAATCATTAGTAGCTAACACAAGGTATGTATCATAGAAGACCCTGTTTATTGAATCGATAAGCACTTGGCTCCCATTGTTTTTCTCTGTTTGGTCATACATGACTCCTCCATCACCAGTAACTCATGGCTCTTTGATCTTTTCACTTCAGAAGATAACCATTTCTAGTACACATTTACATATGCATACCAGTGAACCTTGTCTGCATCACAGTGTTGAAATATTCTTCCAGCCTTTCTCCTACTCTGATGTCCTTGGGCCAGCACCTATTCCTTGTTTTCGCATGACCATCCTAAGGCTAATCTAACCATCTGATTGTGATCTCATTTCTTTCTTCAACTTCCGATCTCTGCTTTTTCCTGCATCTTTAGTCAATCTCTGTACTCAAATCTCAGGTAAAGACCTCTTATGTCCTCCCAGTTACTGCATTCAGTAGTCTTTGTTCAGTCCTCATATTTTACATTTTTGTCAAGTATTGTAGTGATGACTCTCTCTTTTTTGAAAATATTTCCTTCCTCATCTCATTTTTCTGATTGTCCCTACTCACTATCTATTACTGATTGTTTTTCTTGTATCCCTATCTTAAATGCCACAGTTCCTTAGACTTCTATTCTTGGCCTTGCCTACTTCATGCTCTGCATACATTTCCCAAGAATCCCCTCTGCATTAATCCCCTGTACACTGATGGGGCCACTAAATTCAAGTTTCCAGTCCTGATCATTCTTTGCAAAATCTGTGTTATCAGTACCTCCTGAATAGTTCATCCTAAATATCCTTTAGATTCCTTTAGATTTCAGAGATTCAGCATCTCTGAAATGTATTCATCTTGCTCTCTAAGCCTGTTCCTCTAGTTTTGTCTTGCTTAGTGGCAGGCACAATTATACAGTCAGTCTCCTAAGCTAAGTCCCCTCTTTCCCATATCATTGATTGTCCAATTTTTTCAAACTCTATTCAGATATCTCTCTGAATTCTTTCTGCTCCTCTCAGTCTTTACAGTAGCTATCTCAAATTAAGACCTCATCATCTCGTGCCTACTTGTTGAGCCAGCTTCCTTTCTGATATCTCTATTGCCAGTCCTTTCCTTATTCTATTCCATCATCTCTAAGATGGACACCAACAATATCTTAAACAAACAAACAAAACTAACAATCAGAAAACCAACAATGGGCAGGGCAGAGGAGAAACAAGTCCAAAACTTACCTTGGCATTTGTTTACTTAAAAACATCCACAGATTTCATAGCACATAGAGGCTCATGACAGAAATTCTTAGCATAATGTTTTAAATAGTTTCTTTCTTTTGAAAAGGAGAGATCGTTCACGTTTCCTCAAGTAATGGGCTGTACTGTCAAAATATATTGGGGAGGATAGAGATCCATGGAACTTCAAGAAAAAATGGTAGTCAGAGAGTTCTCATCCTGCCCTTTTCTTTAGGGCCATCTGCAGCGGAGTCAGGCCCTCCCTCTAGGGCAGTGGTTCTCAAACATATCTGATTAAGAGTCCCCTGGAGGACTTGTGAAAACATTGCTGGGCCCCACCCCCAGAGTTTCTGATTCAGTAGATGCCCACGATTTTAACTGATGCCCCAAATTTGTATTTTCAATAATTTCCTAGATGATACTGATGCTGCAGGCCTGGATACCATACTTTGAGAATCTTTTTCCTTTAAGGTACATGTCATATCATCTTTGTGATATCAACCAGAATTAGTTTTCTCTCAGGTAGTTTTTTTCATGTTATGTTAGAACAGTGATTCTCAAACTTCAGTGTACATATATCATTTAGAGGGATTGTTAAAACACAGATTGCGTCTTACCCTCAGTCTTTGAGTCATTAATCCTGGGGTATGGCCTCCAAAATTTGCATTTCTAACAAGTTCCTAGGGGATGACCATACTTGGAAACCACTATATTAGAATAACTTGCTTACATACCTTTCTTCTCTGCTAACCTCAGATTTTTAGTGTTAGTTCCTGGTATTGTTCTTTTGTCATCTTGTTGAAATGTCTGAACACAGTGATCAACAGAGGTGTATATTGAATAAACTGTTGATTCACCAAATATTGAATTCTGAAATACTTTTCTTGATCATACCCTCATAATCTTCAGTTCTTTTCACTCCAATTCTGTGGAAGGTTTTAAAAAATATTATATCTGTATTTTAGCCTTTCTGTTCTTTCTTGTTATCTACCAGTTGTTTTCAGACTTCATGTGCCTCCCAGGCCAGTTGGGGCCCCTTAAACATTTTATCTCATATTCTCCTGGCTTAGCCTTCATCCACATGCCCATCTCCTCATCATTTCTCAGCTGTCCGCAAACTTCACCATCTGCTCCCACTTCCAGACTGCCAAGGGCTGATGGAGAAAGTCCCTCAGTGCCATTCACCCCTCTGCAGAATCTCCAGCTTAACTGAGTGGGAGCTCTCAGACATGCTTTGTAGTCCTTATATTTGGTCCTAGTTGAATTTCTATAACTCCCCCAACATAACCACTCTAACCTTGGCACTTAGCAGTTAACCTCCTACGTCATGAAGGAGATGGGGGTATTCAGTGTAATGTCCTTCTGTCTTTTTCCCTAGCACCCTAAAAGTCCCCTATTTTTAATCTCATTTATCACCTGCTTTTTCATCTCAGGGCCCTTCCTCTACCTGTGTTCTTAAAACATTCTTTCTGTTCTGCTCGTCTCCCTTATTCTTTATTCTAAGGGCCTCATTTCTCTCTATAGATTTATTGCTCTAAGCTGATGAATCAGAATGCCCTCTTGTTCCTATATTCCTTTAAAAAAAAAGGAAAAAAAAGAAAAGAATTATTTTCCCTTGACTGTTTTTCCCCCTCAAGCTTTCATGTTACTTGTCTCTTCCTTTTCATTTGTAAACCTTTCAAAATGTGGTCCACGCGTACTGCTTTCTAATTGTCTTTTTTCATTTGTTGGCCTCTTGAAGTCTGAATTCTGATCTCATCCTTTCACTAAAACCTCCCTCTTTGAGGTCTCAGTGACCCCCTGGCTGCCAAATCCCGCAGCCTCTGCTTCCATCTTTGTCTTACTTGATTTCCTTCAACATTTGATGGTGCTGATCTTCTAGCCCTTGGGAAACCTTGTTTCTTGGCTTCCAGATCTCTGTATGTTTCTTTGGAGCCTTCTCCCAGCTCTGATTATTCCTCATGCTACTTCCCCAGCTCCTTTCTCACCTCTCTTGTACACATTTACATTTCTTTTTCATTATTTTTTCATCGTTGCTTCTTTCTGAAATTTTTGAAATTACCTTTTGTTGACTACATATACCTAGATTAGTCATGATACCTAAAATTCAACATCTCTGAAAATAATCCCATCTTTTCTACATCATCCTGTGTTAGCTCCTTCAATTTGTTAATCTTTTTCTGGGTACCCAGGATTGAATCTGAAGATCATCTTTGCCTTCTTCCTGTACCACCCTATCCCCATTAGCAGTCATTTGCTGCAGTCTGTTGATTTTATTTCTGCATCGTCCCTCAGTTTTATATCCACCATTTGTTAGGGAGCACCCACATTATCTCTTGCCAAGACTATTATTGTATTATTACTCTCAGATCTTAGTCTTAATCTCTTGCATTCATTTTATCCTTACCTAGTGCTCATTTGTAAGTTCTGATGATATTTACCACTCAGAAGTCTCTAATGGTTCTCCAAACTACCAGAATAAAGATTAGACTCCCCAGGCCAACTTTCATGATTTATTTTTACCTCCTCTCAATTCAGCAATCCAAGCTTCTGTCCGTACATCCCTCCAAGCTTTGTGGTACCAGACTCTGGAATTTGCAGTCGTTCTTCTCTTTCCAGCCTCTCTTGCTTTTCTCCTGCTGCTTCTCCCTGGATTCCCTGCTAAATATCTATTTGTCTCAAAAATCAACAGCCTCCAGGAAGCTCTCTGTTCCGAATTAATCCTTTTTTATTTGTTCCCAGACACGTGTTTGGGTTTCTTTGCTAGTGCATATTAGCACTCATGTCTGCTTGTTTATTCACCAAAACATTGAGTCCTACCATATGTTAGGTTGGGGGTGAAATTTGTCTGCAGATGTATCTTCCCTTCTAGAATAAATGCCATATGAGGATAAGAGTCAAGTTCTCTGAGTATCTCTCAACACTCAGTACCTACTTTGCCTACGGATATTTTTTAAGTTCAGTTGTACTAAAATGAGAAGCAGCCTGAATGTGCAAATGAAAATTGTTAGGTAGAGCATGGAAAAGTCTTTGCTACAATGACGTGGCAGAATTATTAAAATGTGAGAGTTTGGAAAGTGCAGTTAGAGTCAGGGAGCTGCTGCTTCAGGAGGTTATTACCCAGCAGTGATAAGTTGTTAACATTAGGAAAATTATATCATTTTCAGTTGGCACCCAAAAGAAGGCATTATTTATAGGAGAGTGCTGTAAAATTCGTTCATTGCTACTGACAATTGATTTTTGCACATATGCTAAGATGTTACCTGAAGGAGCAGTATGCAGTGGAATTTAGGAAATGAAGTTGAAATATTGGTGTGAAGGGTTTTTATGGCTAATGGAATTGGGAAGGTATTGCTCTGAGACATGAGTCTTAAGATTTCATGGTTCTATCTTTAAGAAATGATAATTTATTCATTCTTCACTCCTGGCATTTTTAATCCTAGTTCATATAATTACTAATAAATATTTTGCAGTTTCCTAGAAATGGATGTTCTAATGCTAAAGTGAGATGTTCGTTTGTTAGCGATTTTTCAGCCTGTGCTCTCTGAAGAGGACACACGGAAGGCTAACTGGGCAGAGTAGTTTCACTGTGGATTTTCTAATATTGGGGCTCCCATTAGGATATTTTTGTAAGTAAAAATGTTAAAGAGAAATTTACAGCTTGATAAAAATCACAAGACAAGATGACAACTTGGTTTCCTGCCATATTTAAATAATAAAAATGTTAAAGAAAAATTTACAGTTTGAAAAAAACCAAAAGACAAGATGACATCTTGTTTCCCTGCCATATTTAAATAATAGCATGTTACGCTTTTTATTTTATAGATTTTTATGAGAATGGTTGAGAACAGTAATGCTAGTTTACACATATGGAAGAATACTCATCTAAAGAATTAAAATACAAAGTAAAGTGTTTTTTTAATTAATTTAATAAACTTGGTTATTCAGACCTCCAGATCTGAAATGATAAAATAGGACACAGTTGTTATTTACATAATCTAAAAAAGTCCCTCAAGATTAAGGACCGTCTTCTCTGGGATGTGTTATTTTCCATGTGTGAGTCCGTTTTGCAAGGGGGATGATGCTGCCCAATCCCATTATACTTTGTGAATGTTTTGTAAAAGAATACTTTTGGGAGCTATATCTCTGTGTATTTCAGTGTTCTGCTATCTATAAGGACAAGGCCTAGCTCAGAGGAGTGTGGCTGTACATTCATAAACTAATGCCATATGTGTACCCCCTTAAGAATATTAGTCAATGCCCAACCTTCAACTCATCTAAATACATAGTCTGCCATTCCCTGACTTCTCTTCTGCTTAGCTCCTTTATTCTGCCACACTTGTAGATTTTTTTTTCCTCAGCAATTGACCTTCCTACTCAACTTCTCGGTTCACAGTTGAATTCTTTCTCCTCACTCTGCCCTCCTTGGATCACTATTTCTACAGTTAACCCTCACTGTAAATGTTCTGGTGGCAGCTCTGACTGGGTCCGTGTGGTTCTTCTCATCCTCCCCCTTTGTTGATAGTTACTGTGGGTCTGTACCTGGGACTGCGGGCAAGAGAAATAATTATGGTCAGTGGACGACACTGGTTCATGGCCATAATTTTAAAAAAAAGCATGCTGCAGAAATGTGTCACATTCATGGTGACATGATCTCCTGGTACTAGTAACAGCATAACAAGAAGCTAAGCACTTAGAAGCAAGTCCTTATCATCTCATGATGTTGCTTTGGTCAGTGAGCTTGGCTTCTGCCGTCTTGCTTTCTTGACATTTTATTGGGGCTGTCTTAGACTTGTGTTTTTTTTTTCTTTGTTCTTTCTTTGCTTTCAGTTTATAGCCTCTGCTCTTGCTAATCTGATGAATAGGCCAACAAATCTTGTGAGTGTACAAGAACGAAGGAAAATTCAGTGTGTGGTAAAGTGTAAATGTGTCATGTTGTCATTTCAACAGGCACAAATTGCCACTTTTTGTGAGAGAAGTTGCAATTTTTGCTGCTCCACAAATTTGGCTGAGGATAAGTAAACCAAATTCCTCAGGCCTGCAAATCAGCTGAGGGAAACTTTGCTTTTAGATGAAAGGAAACACACACACACCACCTCATACTCTGCAGAGAGAGAAAGAGATGGTCCTGTCTATTTCTATGTAAGGGAAGCTGTTGTACTTCAGTGAGTAAGCTTATTAATTTCCCTGTAGACTTAATTTCATGTTGCTTTTCATTGTAAAAGTTATAATTTAATAGGCACTTCCGCTACATCTTGACTATGTATGCTAAAATGAGGCATTTTATATAGTTAGAATGCATGGGCTAGAAATGTTGTTTAATAAAGACCTTTCTAGATATGTGACTTCTGTAAGCCACAGATTCTTAGAATTATAAAGTAAGCTTATAAATTCAGTATTATAAAGGATAAGTGGAAACATGCTCATTACATATATATGCACACACGTGTGTGTACACACACACAGACATAGACATATCCCAACCACCTCATTTGATACTTGGCATATAATAGGTGTATATTGAGTTACAGATTATATACAGTCAAATATATTTTGTATATTAGTAGTGTTTGCAGAAGAGTAATAATTGCAATACGGTGCTGCAGCCAGAATGTATAGTGAAAAGTTAAAGAATTTAAGGTTTACAAACCTGTTTGTATATTCAGTAACTCTATAAATGAAGGCGACATCTATAGTATGTCAGCGAAACTGTATAAAAAATAAAATTTGGTGTTTGAAGCAGTGTTATCTCATAATCATTTCCTTTCCTCTAGGAAACTGAGAAATAAGTAGGTCAAAATAGATATCTTTAAATTAATTTTTAAAGCCAAAAATTCTACCTCTCTACCTTCCCTTTAATTCATTAAACAAATATTTTCAGCCAGGCGTGAGTATAACTCCAGGGACACAATGATGATCAAGGCCAGCAAGATCTCTTCTGTTTAGGATCTCACATTCCAATTCTAAATAAGCAAACCGGTTCATTTCAGCCAGTGTTAATTTCAGCTAATAAAATCCCTGTGATAAAGAATGAAATAAGGTGAAGAGAGATAAAAGACGTGATAGAATCCGTAAGGAAGGAAGGCCTGTCTACAGGCTTCTGGTGCAGACGAGCTTGAAATTCTCGCATCTTGCCTTCAGGCACAGTATTGCTCACTTACTTGCTTTACAGAAATTTAATTTGTCGAAAGTTGTTATTGTTTGATATTATGCTTGCTTTTTCTGATAAATTTTAAAAGGTTCATTGTATAATCATGTAATTGTAAAAGAAGGTCTTAGATATGATTTACTTCTGATGAAATGATAATTGGAAATATGATTAAATTGAAAAATTACAGTCTTTTAAAGAACACAGCTGTTGTAGAAAACGAGATATCTATATTTGCTTTAGAGCCAACACTGCTGTATTTTTTTTTTTTTGTAAAGCATATAATTGTAATGTAGTAAAATGTTTATGTGAAAATAGGGATGTTGAATAATCTTACCAGCTCATTTTCAGGGTTTGTCAAATTGCTTTCTCTGTTTAGAAAAATAAAATATCTCATGTTGTGGTAGAAATGGCAAATCTTTAAGTGCTATAATGGGCCAACAGACTGTAAGCCCCTTGATGGAAATCATATTATGATGTCTCACAGTTTTCAAACACAACGAGAAAATCCATTATGACAATTCTGTTAGCCTTATTTAATGATTAAAATTCTTTAAAAATTCTAATACTTTAATAAGTATGTTGCTTAGCAATAACTGTGTTGTGATTGATAAATAGTAAATGTTAATTTGCATGCTCTATGTGTGTCTATTTTAAAACTATAAATTAATATTTTTGTTTATTATCCAAGCACAAAATATTATTTTTTGTCAATAATATATATGAATAAAAAAGGAAAAATAATGTACATTATTTACTTTTCATCTAATAGACCAGGGACTGGGTAGTGTTTTTATTCCAGCTGACAGCACACTTCTTGGCACATTAAAAGGAGCTCAGAAAATATTTTTTAAATGATTAAAAGTCTACATGAATTCTTCCTGTACAACTTGATGGATTTTAATGTTTGTTATTCAATTGATGTGCTTTATTTTCTTGGGAGGTTTCAAATGCTTGATTTAGAGGTGTATCTTACCACCTGTCACCACCAATACTAATGCGGTTCTGACCTTTTACCATATGTACCTTCTTCTAGAATGTTTTGCAACAAGATAAATGTTAAAGACTTTGACCAGTCTTTTCTAAGGATGCGTGAATGTGTGTCTGTGTTTGTGTGAGTGTGTGAATGCATGTGTATAGAAGGGAGTTAAGTAATACTTGTAGAGCATTTTAAACTGTAGAAAGTAACAAGGAAAGAATATTTACATTAATTCCACCGCCTATGTACAGCCACTGTTAATATTTTGCTATTTCTTTCCAATTGCTTTTCAATGAGTGTGTATTTTTATGTATGTACACACATAATATATGCTTAGTGCCTTGCATAAAAAAGGTGCTTTATAAAAGTGTTGAATAAGTGAGTTTTAATATACTAATAATTTGTATTTTAAAATTTAGGATCATATCATAAACACTGTTTTGTGTCCTTACTTTGATTTTTATTTAGACTGTTTTGTGTCCTTACTTTGATTTTTATTTAGCCCAGAAAATAAATTCTGTTTTTTAAAAAATATGGATTTTGATAACTTCATAATCATATGTGTACATATGTACCATAATTTACTTAACCTTTCTCCCATATTAATTTTATTTTGCATTTTTGCTCTAATAATGTTGTAATATACAGTTTTACCATTAAGTTTTATCATGGGTACTTCCTTAGTATGTAATCCTATAGGAGGAATTACTGGGAGATAGAATATAAACTTAAAACAATTATTAACCTTTTTTTGCCAGACTTTTATTATTTAAAAATGATATTTCATTGAATTACAAAGGTTAGTTGTTCATCTAGAACATTCAGAAAGCAGATAAACAAAGTACAGAGAACACTGGAAAGAAATTTTGTTATAATCTTGGCACCTAAAGACGACTTCATTTAAGATTTTGATATATATATAATTTTTGTATTTTTATTTCCATTACATTTTACCCAAAGGATCATTTTGTTCTCTAAACTGCTTTTTTCCACTTAGTTGTATAATATTAACTTAATCTTTCTCCGCCATTAACAATCTGCTACAATGTCATTTTATGGCCACTTATTGAAATGACGTGTCTGTATAATGAGTTTAGTTAACCTGCTGCTAGTGGATTTTTAATTTGTTTCCAATGTTTCATTGTTATAAGGGATTCTAGGATAAAAACTCATGTTTTTATCCACCGTATTGCTATTAAGATGGATTCCTAGGAGGAGATTTGCTGGTTCAAAGCATATGAATAATTTTTAAGGCTTTTGACGTATATTTCCACATTGCCTTCCTACAGGTTTTATTAACTGACATTAACACCAAAGAGAGGTATGAAAGTGAGAGGAGATTATAAAAAATTTTTCAAGTCGTTCACCTTAAAATTAACCAAATCATGTTCTAGAGAACCTGTACCTGTTCACTGTTCCATGAGAGGAATAAGATGTTCACCAGAAATCTCTCTGGGGGAGGGGGGATGTACTCATATTCTGTTCTAAAACAGGAAAAGCTGACTATGGATTGGTTGAATGCTTTTACTAAACGCTCACAGAACGTGAGAGAGAGGCTATTCTTAGTTACCTGCTTCTTGGGATTATCTTCAATTAAATTGTATTGTTTTTCTGTCACTAATTGTTTCAAGAAGCGTCATTGTGTTTGTCTTTCCAGTGTCTTCCGTGGCTGCACAGAACACATGGTCTTGGGAACGGTATTTGGAAGAACAGAAGGCTATAGCAGCACCCGTTGAACTGTTTTCCAAGGTGAACCACTGAAGGTCTTATATTTTTGCAAGGAATCAACACTTAAGAGAATTAATTAAAATAAAATTGTTTGTCTAGATAGTATACAAGCTTATTTGACATAACAAAGCTAACCTTAGTGCTTCAGAGTGTGTGCGCCCAACCTGGACTCCTGGGTTTGAAACCCAGTGCTACCACCTACCAGCTCTGTGACCTTCAGCAAGCCATTCAGTCTCTCTGCGCCCCAGTTTCTTCATCAGTAAAGTAGGGAA
>KE797358.1:0-11901 GCA_000465285.1 Eidolon helvum | reverse complement strand
AAAGACTTGAATAGCCTCAGAAAGGTCAGAGTGCATAAATGAAGGAATTCACAAATTTGCCTACGTGTAAATGTTAAATTCTGTATGGTAAACAATATCAGAAAGTCAAAAGACAGTAGTATACTGGAAGAAAATATTTGCAGTACATTGGACAGACAAGGAGCTATTAAAAGGATTTTTTTCCTATAGGGGAATGGAAATCACGCCATCAGGGTAGAACTTTCTGACCTTAGGGTTGACAAAAGATCTGTGTAAGACACTTTAGGTAAGAAAGTAGAAAGTAATCTACTTTATTGCTTTTTGTGGGTGTTTTTTTTAGAAAGTAATGTTTGAAGCTGTATAGTAACATATAAAATATGTATTCCTTTGACCCAGGTATCCCACTTTTTAATTCCTTGCAGAAATGATATCAATAGTATATATATTTGTGTGAGTAGTATATATATATGCACAATGGAATGTGCATCAATTGAGGAACGGGTATATAACATATGGTTGAGCCATACCATGTATAGTATGCAGCTCTTAAAAACTAACGAAGTAGAGCTAGATATGTTGACCTAAAAGAAGGCCATGGTCTATTTTTAAGTGATAAAATATTAAGTATAAAATCTGTGGCATGAGGTCATTTTTATAAAAAAGTAAGCAGCCCCTTATATGAGTAGTGCATTAGTTTGCCTGGGGTGCCATAACAAAATACCACAGGCTGAGTGGCTTAAATAACAGATGTTTGTTTTTTCAACAGTTTTGGAGTCTGGAAGTCCAAGACCTAGGTGTTGGCAGATTTGGTTTCTCCTGAGCCCTCTTTCTTTGCCTTGCATACTGTCTTCTCACTATGTCCACACATGGCCATCCTCTCTGCTGCATATCCCTGGTGTCTCTTTTCTTATAGGGCCCTAGTCCTACTGGATTAGGGCCNTATGGGCCCCTAGTCCTACTGGATTAGGGCCCCACCTTTATAACCCCATTTAACTTTAATTGCCTCTTTAAAAGCCAGGCCTTATCTCCAGATGTAATCATACTTGGGTTAGGCCTTTGACATATGAATTGGGGGAGGGACACAGTTTAATTCATACGGTGTATGTGCAGGAATGTGTGTATTTTTTGTGTGTGCATGTATTTGGCAAATTCATATATGAGTATGTACATGTACTTATATATATGTGTATATATATATATTTTTTTCTTTTTGTTTGAATCTGAGAGTGGAAGAGTACCAACCAAACTTAAAATTGGTCGCTTGGGCAAGGAGAGAAGGATAAGCTTGTGGGTATGGAGAGGGTAAATAAATTTGGGTTTTTTCTTTATAAACCTTAGTGGTATTGGTCTTAATCACAACAAGCATGTTTTGCTTTTACCATGAATAATTTTCTGTAAAGTATAAATTGCTAAAATTTACCAAGAAGCAGAAATTATGAACATACAAATAATTGTAGAAGAAATTTGAAAGATTGTTGAAGACTTGGCACTAAAGGGCCACCATCAGGCTTCACTGAAGGTTTTTGACTCAATTCTTTGTGTTCTTCAAATTACAGATAATCCCTTTGTTAATCAGGCTCTTTGGTCAATAGAAAAAGATTAAAAAGGCCCTATTTTTTTTAAAAAGCAGCATAAACTTAATACTAAAATATAATAATAGTAGCTTACTCAGAAAAACACTGTAGAAAGATTTTACCTTTGACTTATAAATGCAAAAAAAAAAAGTAAAAAAAAAAAAGGTAAATTAAATCCAAAAGTATGTTGAAAAAGGACATGTTGTGACCAAAGGTTTATTCTAGGAGTGCAGAGATGGTTCCGCATAAGAAAGTTATCAAATAGTTCATTATATCAGTATATTGTTACATCATTAGATATAGAAACTATTATGACAAAATGTAATGCCCTTTGCTAATAAAAAACTAAGCAAAATGGGAATATAATACTTTTTAATATGTTTATGATATGATCTTAAGGAAAAAAGATACAATCAGTTTATATAGTGTGATGACAGCTATGTATTACACCTAACTTTTTCTCCTCTGGTATGTATGCATATATACATTCAACAAATCATTATAGAGCATGGCACTGTACCAGCTGCTTATACCGCTTGACTAAGATGGTACCCACATTTAGGCTCTGTAGTTTTAATCAGCATTGTCTAATAGAAATAAAATATATGCTACATAATGTAATTTAAAATTTTCTAGCGACCACATTAAAAACAGGTTAAATGAAACTTGAACTTTAATAATATATTTTATTTAGCCCAATATATCCAAAATATAATTTTAATATATAATCAGTATAAAAATTATTAATGAGGTAGTTTATATCCCTTTTTTATACAGACTTGCAAATTATTTTATACTTATAGTATATCTCAATTCAAATGTAAATTTTCCCTAGAAATGATTGCTCTGTGTTTAGATGTCATGAAATTTACAGTTGAAAAAGTAGGTTCCATCCCCAAGTTGTTGCAAACATACCAAAAATTTTTCAGATAGCTGTATTGAATCCCCCAAAATCATTTTCCTTTAATTATTCTCACCTACATCAACAAATTTAGTTCATCCCTTTTAAATGAATAAATTTGACTTTAAAGCAAAAGCATATATGTTTCACAACTGTGAGTTAAATAAATTCATTAACCGATGTATCAACTTACTATTATTAACATGGAATTCAAAGTGGTATTGCATAAATTTTTAAAAAGCTCTAAGTTTATAAGTATCACCAAAGCATTCTTTAAATTCTTTTGGTATTTTTGGCAGCTAATTCACATTGCAAATTTCAATCAAAATCTTTTGCATATTGAGTTTTGTTAGAAAAATGGTAACATTATTGATTTGTATTATGAAAAAGTTTAATTTCAATATAAATTCTTGTATGTGTCTAGTGAAGTCGCAAATAAGCTTTACCCTCCCTTAGAACTTCACATTTAGCTTGTTCGTATGCAGCGTGATCTTAGTAGAATACATAAAATACATTGCCATTTTTTATCCCTGATGATTGAGTATTTTATTTGGTAAGCATACTTTTGCTCCAAGAAAATCTTAAAGATAACAGTGCAGTAAATCTTTTTAAAACTCTTCTAGACAACTAATGATCATTGACAAAGAACATAAGATCATATTTATTGTCTTTTGTTTATTTCAGCAGCTCCACAAATCAGTGATAATTTGGTGTTTGCATGAATATGCACTGAATGATTTTGACAGCTGTATTCATAACACTTTTGAGAGTCTGTTTCAGCAAAAAACTAAACATATATATATTATGCAGTAGAGATAAGCAATAAGGGTATCATCAGTCTCTTGTTATACAAATCCAATAAATCAGCATTTTTTACCTAACAAAGCTTTGAAACACTTATGAAAGAAATGAATTTTCTATGTCTAGTTGAAATTATTCTTTGTCATATAATCATGTACTTTTAAAAACTAAAATACATTATTTTGCAAGTCTGATGTTTTAGGCTGGGAACTGACAATATTTCTTTGTAAATTTGGAAGTTATTTTAGACAAAATGTAGTCAAAGTATCACCTAAAGCTAAAGGAAACTTGTCAGTTTTTCAGAAGTTGAATCAGTTGATCTTTGATATCTGTAGTTAGAAAGATCTAGTCTTCTATGGTCATTATCCTATAGTGGCTTAATTGAAGATCTTTTACATTTTAAAAACTATCTTTTTCCTTATAATTTTCTAACAAAGTGTTCATAAGTGAAATCATAATTTTTTTTTGCCATCTCTCTAAAAATGGTGTGTGTGTGTGTGTGTGTGTGTGTGTGTGTGTGTGTGTGTGTGTCTGTGTAAGAATCCAAGTCATTTATAGCTGGCCAAATTTACAAGCTCATATCCTGTTAAAATCACATTTTTGGTTGAACATTTAATTGTGATTTTAGGCGACTAGCATTGTTTGTTATTTTTTGAGAGTGAACCTAAGAAATTCCCGATGTATTTACTGCAAATGTCTCTTAATAATGTTTACTTTATTATTTAAAAAAATATTTTTGCTTAACAAGCAAGCAGATTTTTTGTTTTGCTGTTTTAGCAAATTACAACTGCCATTTATTGTGAAATTTGTGACTTATTTTCTTAGAATCTCTCTTTTTTTTCTTTTACTGTTGCAGCAGTGCTTCTAGCTTCTGCATTTTATGATTCTACATCAATAATATACCTTAATTTTAAATGTAAAGTCTGTCTATAGTTGTTTTCTTAAACTAGAAAAATATATCATAAATAAGTATTTGAATTTAACTACTTTTAATAATTTATATATGTATTGTTGTAACTTGTGCTGTATGCATAAAATATTCAAATAAACACATTATAGTGTTAACATTGGTGCATAGAAGAAACATCATTCTAGTAGATATAAACAGATTCATCCTGTTTACATCGACTCGATTGGAAGTATCAGAAATATGTATGTGCCTGACATGAGCACTAAGTACAGTATAAATAATAGTTTACACGATGCAGTGGTTAAAGTGAAATGTCATCTTATCAAAACAAAGTTATGTTTAACAGAAAAGTATTTTATACTTCTTTCTCTCTCTTTTTTTTGTTTAAAATTTTTATTTAAAAATATGTACTGGTTTTATGTACCCTTCACCCAGTTTTCCCCAGTGTTAATATCTTGTGTAACTTTGGTATAATTCACAGAGCGTATTCAGATTTCATTAGTTTTACTTTCACTCATTTTTGTGTGTGTATATAGTTCTATGCATTTTTATCATGTGTAGATTTATGTAACTACCACAATCAAGATACAGAACTAGTTTACCTCTTCAAAGCTCTCTTGTACTACCCTTTATAACCACACACCTTGCTTCCATTTTTAAACTTAGATTGAAATTAGTTAAAAATTTAAAAAATTTAGTTGCTCAGTCATACTAGCCAGATTTCAAGTGCTCAGTAGCAAATTGTGGCTGGTAGTATCATATTGGACAATGTAGACCTATACTTTAGACATTGAAAGGTGTCTCAAGGCTCTGAGATTATATGGTCACTTTCTTTTAAGGTCCTAGCCCCTAAGGTGTTCCTTGGTGAATCAGAACTAAGTTCAAAATAGCTGGTCCCTTTTATGGTTCCTCTTCCCTCTACACTGGCCACTGATTCTTAACTATTAATTAATAGTATATTCTAAATATAATTCCCTGAAAATGCATTGGAAAAAACTACCTTAGGGTATATTATAGAAGAGATTTGGAAGTATTCTGTTTGCTAGACTAGATATTATGCTGTAATACGATTTTTTTTATATATATATTTTACTTAGGATAAACACTCAGTGCCCATGCAGTGATGAAAAAGTATGTTTATTCATTATTAAAGAACGGGGTTTTATTCTAAATAGTTTCAACTTGGTATGCAGAACTTCTGAATACTTATCATATAATCAGATCAGTAGATTAGCAGTAGATGATTATAATGTAAATGGCTTAATACCTTATTGTTAAAGAGTATAGGTAATAATACATTGCGGATGATTCCTTTGGTCAGTGAAAATAAAATATGTCATGATTTGTTCCATGCAGTCAGTTGTGATAGCTATAGAATTAACTGTGCTGTTTTCTTTCCCATCATCTTAAAATTAAAGACTAATAGAAAACTAGGAAATTTGGGAATAATCCAGACTGTGAATGGTTTCTTGTTTAAAACTTTTTCTTTTGAATTCAGATTTCCCTCTTGATGCTGATCTAGAAAATGAAAAAACATCTAAGATCATACTGGCTGAGATGCTTGGTGACATGATCTGGGAGGACTTGTCAGAGTGCCTCATTAAAAACTGTTTGGTTTATTCTATCCCAACAAATAGCAGCAAATTACAGCAGTATGAGGAGGTAAGAGCAGAGATCTCACAGGTTTTAAGAGATTATAGGTTCCTACTGGTGTCTTTTGTTTTTTTATTTTAGAGATCTTTTGTTCTTTAGTGACAACTTTAAGAAAATTGTTAATAAGGAGCAGATGCAAATTCCCCCAAAAATGGTTTTTGAAAAACAATTGTTCTTTTATTTATACTTATATCAGCTATAGTAGTTACCATGTGACACTTCACTTTTTTTTTTTTTTTTAGTGTTTCCTTGAAGACTAAAATAAGGATATTTGTTTTAAAGGTCTTAGCACTTTACTAAGTAGAGTCAGAAATTTCTATTAAAGATACTCTTAATGAATTTAAGGCTGGAAAAATATATAATATCTTGATATCCAGTAATTGATGGTTTGTTCTAGAACTTAAATGACCAGCTGGTCCTCCTTCTCTATACATGAGATTTGAAATTTTAATATTGAAATGGAATAGATGTATATAATTCTTTTTTTTCCTTGTTTTTCTCAGATCATACAATCCACTGAAGAATTTGAAAATGCCTTAAAAGAGATGAGGTTTTTAAAAGGAGATACTACTGATTTGCTGAAATATGCCCGTAACATCAATTCTCATTTTGCTAATAAGAAATGTCAGGATGTGATTGTGGCAGCTAGAAATCTAATGACCTCTGAAATTCACAACACTGTGAAGGTATTGGGGTTATGGTATATTATGTTGATTTAGGAAGCAGCTTATTTTTCAGACAAATATGGTAGAATGGAAAAAGATATGACAGTTGATAAGCTCACTGAGGGGAGTTATTAGTCTTCTAAATATTACTTTTCTCACCTTTAAAGTGGTCCTAATATCTACCTCTTTATAGGGTATTGTGAGGTCCAGATAAGATAATGCATATGAAAGTACTGTATGAATTGAAAAAGTCTTCATAAATATAATGGATTACTCTTTTCGAAATTAGTATATTAACCTATAGATTTTTCTCAACTTTATTACTTGAGGTTTTAGTGCACAATTTTGTGACAGGTATAATTAGGCTTTATTTATGTCCAGAGATTATATCCTATTGTGAGAATGTTGACTTCATCTCTTAGGCTAATAATTTTGAAGTTAAAGTAAAAAAAAAACAAAAAGATGTCATCTATGTAGGGTATAAAGAAATTATCTGCAAAGTCAATGGACTGTTTAATTTGTATTGAGGGTAATTTACTCCTCTGATCCTTGATAATTCTGTGTATTTTTTATGTTTTTTTTTTTCTTGTCATGCTTTACATATGTAAAATAATATTTGGTAAATGTAAGGTAATACTTAGATTAAAGCAACACATAGACTGAGATAATCCCTTAACAGAAAATACCTCAACCATTTTTCTTCTATCACTGCAGGTACTAGGCTCTTTTTACCTTTATCCCTTCTTCTGCCGGCCTTCATTTTCCTTGGGGGTACCCTGTTACTGTGTCCATTTCAGCAAAATATTAAATTAGCTGTTGAGGGCACAGACATTAGCATGTTTTGAGGTAATTTTGGTTAAGGAAGCTGAAATGTATTTAGTACTAGGAACTGTGCTGCTGGTTTTTTTTTTTTTTTTCCTAAACATAAATATCAATTATGTCATGCTTCTGCATTTTAATCTTAGCCATAGTTGTGACTGGCAAGCCGTTGACATTTGTCTTCTTATTTAAACTTCATGACAGCCTTGTGAAGTAGATACTATTATACCATTTTACAGATTAGGAAGGCAAGTCAGATAACTCAAACATTTTTATTAGACCCAACTTTTTCTATTAGAGATTTCCTGTAGAGATCCAGCACGTGCAGGGCAGAGCTGCCCTTCTTGCAGCGGAAGTGGGGAACCTGCTGCTTCTACCTGCTTAATATCTCCTTTTTTTGGCCCCTGAGGCACCTTTGAGAAGCAAAGTTTAAAAACCATTATTGCAGTACAATTTCTTCCTTTTACAATGAAAAAATTGAGGTCCAGGAGGTTAAACAACTTTGTCAAAAGTTAGGGTAAAAAATATCACTGATGTTTCCAGACTAGCAGCCTAATATTCTTTCCTTTAGGCTTGACCAAGTCTGGGGATTTGTATTCTGTATAAATTTTAGGGAGGCTTTTTTGATTTTGATTGGGATTTTTAAGGGAGGATGTGCTAGCCTGAATGAGTTATTTCTTTGACTAATTCAACATATTTTCCTGGTGGGAAATGATTCGCTTAATGACAAGAACACAAAATCGTACTGGTTTGTGATGATCTAACAGTCTAGTCCGAGAAAGATGATTTTGAATGTCCTTTCATTTGCCTGAAATCTTGGGCCAATTTCACAGCAAAGTCAATGGACTAATTAATAAGATTTAGAATGCACAGAAAAATTGGAAGAATTCCACAGTAAAGGGGATTGATTACTTCTTGTGACATGCACTCAACCTAAGGTTGAGCAGTCATTAAAATACTGCCATATATACTCACATCTTTTAATTACCCTTTAGAGCCACAGCTTTATCATCATGGAAGCTACCAGTATCGTGTATGCTTGCATTCAAATTCTGAGGATAGCAGATTTTCTATGTTTTTGTGTTTGAATCTTAGATTACTCCTGATTCTAAGATAAGTGTACCTGACTTACCCAGCCCTGATGTGGATGACAAGCTACAAGTACAGAAAATGTCCACAACTCAGTACAGTGAAGTAGTGAATTTAGAGTCTGAAAACACATTGGACCAACATTCCTTTTCTTTGCCCACATGCCGTGTCAGTGAATCTGTGAAGAAATTAATGGAACTTGCCTATCAGACTTTACTAGAAGCGACAACCAGCAGTGATCAGTGGTAAGAGTTCAAAGTTGTCTGAAAATGGCAATGACTTGATTAAATTCATATCTAAACTGATATTTTAAAAATGGCCTGGAATTCATTGGGTTTTCTTATCCCATTAGTTCATATTTTTTCCTAGGAAAACAGTGTCGCACACAGATATATTGATAAAATTAACTTTTATTTACAATAACATACATCTTACAACAAGATATAAGAAATAGAAGCATGTGTATGGATAAACAAATGGATTTTTTGATGTTAAAAATTAATTACTTTTTAACAAAAAGCTCTTTAATCTCTTTAATTTATGTTTAAGTTTTACTTTTTATTTTTATTTGAATTGAATGATATTACATGAGAAAGCATGTGTAAAGAACCTAGGATGCTACCTGAAAAATGATTAATACTCAGATGGGTGGTGTTATTGGTGGCAGTGGTAATAATGATAGTGATAATTGTACCATCTGCTCCAGCCTGTTCTGGCTCTTTAGCTTAACATTTATTTTACCTTTTGAAATCCAGGCCCTAATTAATTTACATTTTTAAGCGTTTATTTTTTAAAGCAGTAATACCTTGTTGGGCAGCCAAATGTAGAATGGAATGTACCAAAGATCTGATTTCATCCTTTCAGGATGATTTCTCCAAATCAGCATTGTGCACAGGGTACTCCAAACTCTGTTCCACATCTCCTACTGAATCTCTTTTTTGTAAGCTCCTTCTCTTCCCCTAGACTAAAATGAAGAGAAAATGGCAGGCTGTAGCCCAAGTTGATTGTAGGAACACATTTACAAAAGCCACTTCAGTTTGTATCTATATATGGCAGTTTTTTACTTCTCATCCTTATAGTAGAAAACAATTTCAGTTAGGGCTGGACTTAAATTGCATCTTCAGATGGGTTTCCAGACTTTCAGTTTTTATCTCCACATGTTAACAAACCCCTTTATTTTATTTGGCTCTAGAAAGAACATGTTTACCAAGATCCATGACTTTAATGAATCATTATATTCACAAGTCCATCCAGTTTTGAATATAAATAGGAAGAAAAATACATGTAAACGGAAGTATATACTCCTTTGGCAAAATAAAAAAGGAGTGACTATTTCTTCACATAACGTTCACCTGAAATATACCAGATCAGAAGTTAGAGGTGCAAGGCAATATTTTTAAATTTTTTTGTGAACACAGAACACCCAAAAATATTTTCGTATACTGAATGTCTATGGACATTCTTTCCACTAAAATAGTTTTTAACAGGACAAACAAAAACATGACTACACTGCAGTAACCCAATTCGCTATTATTAAACCTCAAAGAGCAACATATGCAGTAAAAATAAAATGAAATAATCAAGTATCATAGTAATCAATAGTAACAGTGTTTAGGGGTATAGTAACCATAACTCAGTTTTTAAAAATATTTGTGGAATTCCTGTGACTTATTCAAGATATGTAGTTTAAGATATTTTTAGGTAGAAGCAAGCTACACAAACTTGATATTTGCTCTAAGTGCATTTTCATAATAATCTTTAGGTATTCTAAGGCCAGATATAAAGGGCAAAAAAACCTGAAGTTAAAGTCTATTCTAGAAATGTTGATTCATCTCCTTGTATCGGGGTATGAAGGAGAAAAGGTGAAAGCTGAAAGTCAGACTGATTCTAAAAGAACCTTGTGAATGCCTTTATTGATATCTTGCCCTTTGCAGAATGCGTCAGTGAGTAGGTAACATTTGCTTGAGGCTTAACTCCATTTGTTACTGAAGGGATACTCTGGATACTGGCAGAACACAAATTGATAAAAGGCTTTGGGTTGAATGCTCCTATCCTTAAAAGTATTAATGGATCCAGGTTTTAAGGGCTGCAATCTAGTTAGTAAATACGGTTGAGAATATATTGCCACCTAGATTAATGGGTTTTTCAGCAGTGACTAAGCCAGATATTCTCTCCAACTGTAGTTTTAGCTGATGATTCTTACTTAAGGTGAGCTTAGTTTGAAATTTTTTCTCATTTCTAATACATCCTTATTTATTTCTGTTGAAACTGTTTTTCTCTTAGTGCTGTTCAACTTTTCTACTCAGTAAGGAATATCTTCCATTTGTTCCATGATGTCGTACCAACATATCATAAGTAAGTGCCAAGTATCTGATTTCTGTATATTGTATGTCTAAAATATTTATAAGTCAGGTTAAAACCAGTAATCTTATATTCACACCAAAGATATTTGGGTTACTAAAATTTACAATACAATGCAGTAAATCATTTAAAATACATGTTTAAAGGATATAGGTAATTTATTAATAAATAAGTAAGGAAACTTAGCTCTGTTTTTGATGGTAGGTATTTTTAAAACTGCCCCACTCTACTTGGTTACAAAACAAAAAGGCCATCACTCCATATTGCTCTCTAGTAAACACCACATTTCCTCTTGTCATTTATAGCTTTACAGACTTAATATCACAAGAAATTTTTGTTTAAATATCCAATATGATCAGCTGCTCTTCCTAGCTATCTTAGGCTGTATTTACTTAAAGTCTTGGATTTTTAAAGTTTCTTTTAATGTTAATCTGAAAAGTTACTCATAACTTTAAGCCTCTAGGAGTGCTCTCTGTTATGCAAATTAAGTATTTTAGATGTCTTATAAATGTTTTAAATAATATGTCAGCAAAGCTATTCCTTAGTCAAAGTCAAGGACTCTGGTTTCAAAGAAAAAAAATCATGTAATATTTCTAGTTCAGTTTTTTTAACAATTGAGATATTTAAGTAGTCCCACCTGTTGTTTTTGTTATAAAAGAACTTATTTATTGCAAACCTTATAATTTTTATTTATGTTTTCTTTGCTGTGGTTTAAAATTTTTATTCACTTTCTACTTAAGGAAAAGAGAAGACATCTCTGGGTCAGTTATAGCTGTGTCCTTGAAGATTCAGAGACAGTTGGTGTAGGAGTTCCATGCTGAGAAACATTTTTCACACTAGTGTGAAGTTAGATTTACTTTTGTGTGACCTTGGAATTTTGGGCTAGACCAATAGTTTACAAACTTTAGTGTGCATCAGAATCGCCAGGAAGCCTTGTTAAAATACTGATTGCCAGATTCTGTGCCCAAGATTTTTTGATTCAGTAGGACTGGGATAAAGCCTGGAATTTTAAACAGATTTTCAGGGAATACTGATGGTGTTTGTCAGGGGACCATACTTTGAGAACCACTGTCCTAGGTCAGGGTTCTCAGCTTTGGCAATACTTTAGAATCTTATGTAGAGCTTTAAAAAAAAATAATAATAAAAATA
>KE797357.1:36892-52192 GCA_000465285.1 Eidolon helvum | reverse complement strand
CCGCCCGCCCCCTCCCTCCCCTCCCTTCCCTTGTCTGCTGGGCCTAAATTGAAAACTCATCAAAATGTAATCCAAGAGCAGTTTGGCTGTGAGCTGCTGAGAAGGGGCTCAGTGGGAATAAAGGCCCCCCGCCACTTTACACATGGGCCAGAGCCTGGGGAGCCGGGTCACAGGCAGCCTTAGGGGGGAAAGTGAGAAGTTAGCCGGCAGATGGGCTGCTCCACGCGGCCCTATAACCTGATGCCTCCAAAGAGGGGCCCTAGCAACCGGCAGGCCCGAGCGGGAGGATGCCGCCGCCCTGGAGGTGGCGACCCCACCTCCAAGGCCTCGCCCCTGGCCCAGGATGCTTCGATTTCAAACGCGGCTGAGGCCAGGGCTCATCACCCTCTGACCCCCATCTGCCCTCTCGAGCTCAAAGGGATTTCCAAGGCAGAGAGGGCAGGGACAGCATGTCCTCGCAAGGGCTGGGGAATGTGGCACTGGGAACGCAGCCTGCCTGCCGGCCCCACCTCCTTCACGCACAGGCCTTCCCTCCATCCTCCCTCTGCTCTGCTGGCCTCGTGGTATCCTCAGGCCCTTTCCTGCACCTACTTCTCTATCTTCCAAGCAGGCAGTCAGCTCTGGAAGGTATGGATGTGGCTGGGGGGACCTTGTTGCTGACCCAGGCTCAGAAACTGGCTGGGAGGCTGACCTGGGGACTTTGTGCTAGCTATCAGCACAAGCCCCAGATCCAGCCTCTTTGCCCTGGGGTTCCCTTTCCAATATCTGTCCCAGCCTGGGCCAGGAATGGGGCCCTAACGCCCAGGAGCAGCTGGTGGCTGCACCCTCCCACCTGTCTGCAGATGACTTCCGGAGGACAGCAGGTTGCCAGTGGGCATGATGTTCAGATCAGTCAGCTTGGAGGAACAGCTAGGTGAGATTTCAGTGTGGGCACATCGGTGAGTTGGATGCCTACAGCTTTGTGCACAGCGTTGGCACCTCTTTGCTGCTGAAGAGTTATTGGTGTGGGACTTTTCCAACTTTTACCAAAATCCACAGTACTTCACGTATGTATTTTTTCTCTGCAACCCAATACACACACACAAATATAACTAAAGCCAAAGTTTCACAAGGGAATACTTCCTCCCATTCTGTGCAATGCTGTCTGATAGCATCTATTCTGATATTCCATTCCATTTTATTTTAGTATTAAAAATGTCGATTATCTCTACCTACTACATTGCTTTCACAACCTACCAAAGCAGTAGTTCTCAAACACTCATCGGCATCAGAATCTTCTCTCGGAACGTGTAAAAATGCAGATAACTGGGCCCATCTCCTAGAACTGGGTTTGGTGGTACTGAAGTAGGGCCCAGAAATGAGTATTTCTGACAGGCCCCGTTCCCTTTAAAGGGGTTTGTGTTGCATCTTGAGAAACTCTGCTGCTCCTAGTGTGCTCTGTGGTCTCAATCCCAAGGTCTGAGCTGGAAACAATAGGTTGACTGAGATGGTCAGCTCAAGGTGGGGCCTTCCGAAGTCGCCTCCTCCCCTGCCATCTCCTCACTATGTCTTAATTAAATCCTCACCCAGTGAGACTGTGGATGTCAAGTTTGGCTTGGCTGGCTTTTAATTGAAGTGTTAATTTGTAGCTGCAGAGAGTAAGGGCCCTGTGGTTCTGGAGCCTTCCTTTGCTGCCATCCTAAGCTGATTAGCCTGGGGAGGGGGGAGAAGGGGACACAAGCCATCCACAGGGGAGCTAGCTGGGCCAGAATCAGGCCTTGGAGCTGCCTTTAAGGAGAGGAAGGCGGGAGGGGGCCAAAGCCTTCTGCACCTGCCTCATCCTGCCCACCAGCCGCCAGGCAAACACCTGCTCCAGTGGGCCTCCAAGGCATTGACCTGGTTTCTGCTCCAAACCTGCCCCACCCCCAAGTCCATCTTGATGATAAAGAGGCACCTTTATCCTGTGAGTCATCTGCTCATACTTCATTGTCGATAGGATGAACAATCAGCTCCTTAGCTTGATACTCAAGGCTCCCCAGGAGCTGGCTCCAAGAGCATCTCCCAGTACCCCCTCTCCTGCCCTCCCTTCATCCTAGCTGGGCCAGGCTGCTCCCTATTCCCAGTCAGGCTGTGCAGTTTCCATTCTAGTCTCCAGCCCTTTGATCTGACGTGTCTCTGCCTAGAATGCCCTTGCTGACTCTTGCGCATCTTTCAATTCTGAAATTTGTTGATACCTCCTCCTCTAGGAGGCCTTCTCTTCTGTCAGGTTGTCAGGAGCAGCACTTACTACAGGATAAGATGGGATGGGGAGAGAAGGAATTGAAAGGATACACTTGTCCAGGAACCATAAGAAGCTGGTTAATCAGGACGAGCAGCTCTGGGGTGGGCCTGGTCCTTCCATCCCCCACCCGTTTTGCTCTTGGCTTCTCTGCCTCTCCCAGGGCATCTGCCCCTCTTTCCTGGTGTGAACCTGGCTCAGTGGTTATGGGTCTGAAAGTAAGAAGTCTGGGCTCACAGCCTGCGCTGGCCACTCACCAGCTAAGTAGTTCTGAGTAAGTGACTTCACCTTCCTGGCTTCAGTCTCTTTGTTTGCAAAATGGTGACAACCCTGCCTATCCTGCCCTCTATGCTGCAGACTTGAGACCTGTGTGAGCCACATTCTACACAAGAGACCAGCCCTCCCCAGAGAGGCCAAGGCCCCACCCATGCTCTGCCCTCCCAGACTTTCCCTCCTTTTCCTCCTCCCTGCCCTTCCTGTGGGGGCTGTGGGCTCTGTCCCAGGTCCTCATCTCTTGAAGTTGCTCTTTGATGAATGCCTTTAGTTCCTTCCCCGGAGGAACCACTGCAGCAGCATCTGGGAAGGCTTTTGGCCCACTCAATGAAATTAAGACTCAGAGACCTGTGAACAGGATCCACTTCTCGGCCTTGCCAATCCCCTTACCTCAAGGCTCAGGACAGCCTCAGTCCCCAGTGACAGCAGCTGTTGTGGTTTGGGCTGTTGCCTGTACTGTGCTAAATGAGTCACATGGGAGTTCATGTAATCTTGATGACTTCAAAGTCAGGAGTGGTACCATGACTATTTAACAGAGCAGAAAACTGAGGTTCAGAGGTGTGTGACTCGTGCAGGCTGTACTCCTACATTGTCTGCAGCCAGAATGAGAATGGTCTTTTAAAAACACAAACTGATCTTGGGAGCCACTGCCTCGGCTCCCTTCTCCCACAGTGGCTCTCCATGGCTCTGATCTCTGCTGACCTTTCCACCCTCATCTCTCGTCTTCCTCCCTCTCATATTTCCTGCACTAGAGACACACTGGCCTTGTTGGCCACTGGTACACAGCACTCTCCCCCTAACACAGGCCTCTGTGCATGCCGTTTCTACGAGTGGAACATCTTTTGCTCCCCTCTTCCAAAATAAGCTCCCATACATCCTTCTTCCAAGTAGCCTATCTCCTAGGTCGGTCAGAATCTCCCAACTGCCCCACTCGGCAGTCTCAGCACCTGTACCACTTCTTTGTGGCCCTTGTATTAGTAAGACAGTTACCAAAAGATCCACACAATGTGTTAAAAATCTCTCTCCCTACCAGACAATAAGCTCCATGAGGGCAGGGCCTGTGTTTTTCTTACTACTCTATCACTCCTTTATCTCCAAGGCTTAGCGCGGTGCCCGGCACAGAGTAGGCACTCCATTAATGTTTGCTGAATGAACACATATTGAAAGTGATGGAACTGGGATTTGAACCCATAGGGTCTCAGATGTCAAACTAAGGCATTCAACCTGGCCACCCTGGCTTCCTGGGAAGTCTTGTCATGGGAGCAGAGGATTAGGGCTTCCAGGCTTTGGGGCTCATTATCAGGCTGGGGCTGCAGGTGGATTGGGGGTGGGGGCAGCAGACATCATTACTGAGGAAGTGGGCGAGAAGCGTAGGGAAGTGGAGGTGCCAGCTCAGGATAATCCCGCACTGAAAAGGTTAATGGAGATCTGCTGCACACTCCCCACCAGTCCCCACCGCCATCCCCATACCCTCACAGGGCTGACCGCCTACCTGGTACACAGGAGGGCTTTGGGCTCAGAGATAATCCCAGGGCCGGGCTGCTCACAATGCCCGGCAGGCAGCCTATGGCCAAATGCAGCATGAAGAAAGCTGGCTGCTCCCTGCACAGCCCGGTTTTCCTCCTCTAGTGGTGAGGTCACTGCAGCAATGTCTGGCCTCCAGGGAGCCTCTCATCTCCCAACAAAGGGCATAGCCCTGGTGACAAGGCCTGGGGGTTATGCCTCTATTGGGTAGGCCCAGCGTGATGGACACCCCGCTGGACATCTGAGGCAATGTCACTCATAGCAAGGGCAGTGCCGCTTTGCTCCCAGTCCAGAGCCAACCTTGCTCCGGGGGTTCAGATGCACTCTGACTCCCAGACCTGGAGAGTGGAGGCTGACCTCCTTGAGGCTGTGTGACAGACAGCAGGCCCTGCTTGCTTGGACAAGGGGGACAGCCGGCAGCCCATCAGCTCAGGTTCAGCACAGGCATATCCAAGGTCCAAGGGGACTGGAGCTTCTACTGCTATCCCGGGTTCCTGTCTAAGCCACAGAATTGTTCCCTCAGCTGAGCCAGTTTGTTCTGGCTGCTCAAGCTGCCATGTGACACAAAAGGACTCCCAAAGGTCCTCTCCAAGCTCTTTTATTAGTTGACATTTCGCCCTGTGCATGTGTGACTTCAATGATTAAACAAGCAATATGGAAAGGAACAACATAAAAAAGTGAGTCACTGCTCCTGGCCTGTATGCCCATTGCCGAGAGGTGACCAAAACCCTGAGCTAGTTAAGGGCTACTTAACCTAGGTCTAGGCTCAAGATCTTAAGTGCCTCAGTATCCTCAGTAGTAAAATGGAACTAATAATAGTATCAATCTCATTGGAACGTTGTAGAATAAAGTGAGCAAATACATATGGAGTGCTCAGAATAGTTTTTATTGAGCACACTCCAATGCACATACATAAAAACTATATTTAGTAACAAACTCTTGAATGTGTAACTTCTAGAAAATTTCATGTGAATCCAAGCAAATGCATTGTGCATGGTGCCTGCCTGTGTGTATGTGTGTCCATCCTTTAAATATCACACACTTATTGGAGAATGTCATGTACCCTATTCTGTTCCTTGACTTTTTCACTAATATAGCATGGATGTCTTCCTGTGTGGGCAAATGGAGCTCTACTGCTGCTTTGTAATGATTTCATAGTTCCATTATGTGCATATACCTCAATTTATTTAAGTAAGGTACTAGGATGGGCATTTAGATAATGTCTCATTTTTGCTATTAAAACAACACTGCCATAAACAGCCTTGCACATTGTATAGATGAGCGCATTTTCATTTGCAAATGACAGAAACCTAATGCAAACTGGTCTCATCGAAAAGAGGAATTTATTGGTTCGCATAGTTCAAAAGTCATGAGTTTGACTTTAACTGCAAGGACAGTGGAATCTTGGGGCTCTTACGATGGCTTCACTCTCTCTCTCTCTCTCTCTCTCTCTCTCTCTCTCTCTGTCTCTGTCTCTCTCTCACTCTCTCCTCCTACTCCTTCCATTTCTTGGCTTTGATCCTCTCTGTCTGGCTTTGTTCTCAGACAGGGTCTTCCCATATAAAGGCAAGAAAGCCACCATCCTATTCCAAGATTACACCCTATGAGCTAAACAACCCCAGCAGAAAGAGGGTGTCAGTTTCTCATTAATTCCAGCAAGGGTCCTGGAATGGAGTCTAATTGGCTTGGCTTGAATCACTTACACATTCAACTCTGAACACACATGTGGTTGTATCTGTAAGATATTTTCTTTGAAGTGAAATGGTGGGCCAAAGGAAATGCTCATTTGTAACATATCCAACCTTCTCTGCCAATGCTTGGGCATCATGGAAGTCCTCGGCTTTGTGGCAAGGTAGGAGGTAGGAGAAGCTTCTGATCAGCTTGTGGCAGAGACAATGTGGGCACCTCCCCGGTGATGGTCCTCATGGTGCCCAAGTGGCTTCAAGAAGAAACACAGACACCAGTCTGGCAACCAGTCATTCCTGGGTGCCTGAGCCAGCACCAACTAACTTTATCAGCCCTGCTTTCTGACCACAGAAGACTGCTCACTGTCCCCAAAACATGATACCCATTAGTATCCTTAGAAAAAAAGAGCACTAAACTCAAGTGCCAACATTTAATTGGGAGTTCAATGCCAGGAAAGCAGGAGTAAAGGGGAAAGAGGAATAAGAGAGAAAAGGAGGGAGAGTGTTAAGAGCTGGCCACTGTGGTTACCAGCACAGGTGCTGCTCAGTCTTGCAAGACATCTTCAGAGAGGCTACTGCACCTCCAAACGGTCCAGAGGAGGGAGGGAGAAGAATCAATCTGCTAGTTACTCTCTCTCATTGGTCACTCTCACAGAGCCTCAATTCCCCTGTCCTTCTGGGCTGTGCCGCCTGGCTCTCCATTAGTCACCAGGGAAGCTACGTGCCAAGACAGCAGTGGTGACATCTAAAGAGCCTCCTGTAGCAGCCGTGCTCCCTGCCTGCCCTCCCGTAGCCCGCAGCCTTACAGGCCTGGTGAAATGTGCTGGTTGGTGTGCCTATGTAGGGAGTCTCCTGGAAAGAGGTGAGGTCTAGTCATGCTATAAATGACAGGAGGGACTAGAAACAGCCATCAGATTGAGCAAACCAGAAAGGAAGGCCAGTGTGCAGATCTGAGGTGGCATGTAAATGGAGTCTAGAAACAGTTCCTCTGTGCTACTGCACCTGACAGTTATCTTCTCCAGATGAGTCTATCATTCCAAACCTATCTATGTAATCATTAAGCATCCATTTATTTGTCCACTCAGTTTCAAGTGCCTAACATGTTCCAGGCTGTGGGGATACAGAGTAGACTCAGACATAACCCCTGACCTCAGGCAGGTCAGTGTCTAGTTGGCTGATGGTGATGGGGTCCCAGACCCACAATAAGTGACTGTAGCGCAATGTGATATGCGCAGTGATAGAAATATGCCTACAGTGTAAAGAAAGCACCATGGAAAGATACTTTTTGGAGTGACACAAAACACAAAACAAGGGTTGCTTAAACAAGGTCAAGGTTATTTTTCTCTCCAGGTGTTCTGTCCATGGCTAACACAGCAGCTCTGTCCCATGAAGCCCTCAGGAACCTTCCATTCCTAGCCTGTGGTTTTCATCCCATTATCCTAGATGGCAGCAATATTCGAGAAGACAGGATGGAGAAAGAGACGAAGAGGCAAAAGGCACACTCCAGCTCTCTCTTAAGAATGTTTCCTGACTTCCGAAGAGAGAGAAACACCCCGAAAAGAAATGGGGTACACACATCTCTGTTCCAACAGCCTCCCTGAGTCCCAGCAAACCTAGCAAAGGGTACCACGCAGCTAATTTCTCCAGCCACCGCTCATGCCAGTGGCGTCGGCAGGACAAGGCTTAGCATGCTTGCTAGGTGGGGTTTTCCCTCATCCTCAGCCCCGGGGACATCACTCCTGAGCTCTATCTGAGACCCCGGTACTTGCAGCAAGAAAGAGTACAGAGTCCTGGGGACGGTTACCACGCGGAGGGCTCGAGAAGGGGCTGGGTCCTGAAGACCTTGGGTATTAGCGCGGACTTCCGATGCAGCAGTTCCAGTTCCCACCATCCTCTGCGGGCTCAGCGTTGGCCCTGTCAACACCCCACCCCCACCCCGACCTGGCCTCCGCGCTGCGGCTTCTGGGAATTCGGGTTTTTATTTCCGCTGTTGGGTTGCTGGATGACTATGGAGAAACCGGCTTAGGTAGAACGTGATTTTTGTCCTTAATGATAGCTGGACCCAGGGCTCTAACTGCTTAATGAATGTTTAGGTGGTTCTCTGTAAGTCGTCAGTTCTTCTGACCCCAGTGATTTAATAGTATTAACTTTTTCTATGTCATGACCGAAATCGTGAGATGTGATGAGGTAAACCCTTCCACGAATGACCTTGTAATCCAATATACACGATAATTCATACTTAAAAGAACATGCAAATTTGGAATGTGGTATGTTTTCTTTATGCTTTTTCAAGAGGCCAGATTTTCAGTAAAGATTTTATAGGAGCTGTGGAATGAGATAGGAAGTTTCAAATGACATCCTCTGACAATAAAACATGTATAACTTCTCTAAAAATAAAGAGAAAGTTTCCTGGATGCTGCCACATGCCACCTTTCTGCTTATATTCCATTGGCCCGAATTTAGTTATATGACCATATGTATCCATGATGGAAATCTATTGACCATTTTCCAAGCTAAAAATTCTATTCTGATGGTAGAAGAAAGATATCCAACTGTTTCTGTCACAGATGTATGTCACAAGGAAGTGATCATGGTAGTGGAAATTAGGAGAGGTTTCTTGGAAAATGTGGCACCTGAGGTGTCTTAGATGAGTTGGAATTGGCCATTCACAGAAGATGGGGAGGGACAGTCTAGACAGAGAGAACTGAGCAGAGCACAAGGTTGAAATACAGCAGCATGCCTATGTGTGCACGCACAGGTGTGTGCATTTGTATGTACAACTACATTGATGGGGAGCACTGTCAAGAGCTGATGCTAGAAAGATGGGCAAGTCTTAAGTCATGTGCCTTATGCACCTCAAAGAGAAATTTTGGCTTCATCTCCAAGTACAGTGAATGTGGAGTCCGAACTGCACTGAAATGTAGTTTGGTTTCTAAACTGAAAAGTTCAGAAAGTCAAATCTGTTTGAGAAGATGAGGGGGGAGAAGTGAGATGAGAGGAGAGGAGGTAGCCTCTTGGGTTCCTGGGCTGGGTGACTGGTGGGTGCAGGAGGACCAGGCTGGAGTGTGGAGGTGGAGGACATGTGCACTTAGTTGAGTTTGAGGAAGTTGACTAGGGATGGGGAGAGCAATTGGGATGGCGGAGTGTCTGAGGGAGTGAAGGTATAAGAGCTGGACAGACAGAAGGTTAGAGACTGAACTGGGTGTGCATGTGTGTGTAGAGGTAGGAAACCGTGGGAGTGTGTGGGCCTGAGTGTGTAAGTGTGTGTGAATGTGTGTGTGAGGTTTCAGAGGTGGAGCGGCAGTGGCTGATGCCCACATCTAGCGTGTGGCCGTGAGAGGGAGAGCTCAAGCGGCAAGAGGTGATGGTTACTGGAATCTCTTAGGCAGGCCTGGGGATGTGAGCAGCAATGTGGGGGGAAGGGCTGATTGTCCTAGTAGTCATCGAATCTTCAGAGATAATGCCAGGTGGAAAAGAAGACAGTGCCTAGAGCATCAGACTGTTCTAGGACTAGCTGCTCTATTATTACTATGACTGTTATCATTAATGGCATCGTTGTCATTCAGCTGGGGTTAGGGATGTGTATATGGCATCTGGTGGCTTGGAGAGCTCTTGCTTCATGTGTTTGTTCCTGGATGTTGAAATATGTCACTGGGCAGATCAAGGACAAGAGGCAGGCCCTCTCCAGGCCATAGTCAAGAACTATGGGTCAAGGTGCCAGCACTTGCAGTCCAGTGGGGTGTGGGTCGCTAGGAAACCAGGCAGGCCTCTGCCTGGCGGAAAGCTCACTGCATGGAGGGCTGGGCGCTGGGGCCCGTTCTCCCAGTACCCCAGGGATAATAAGGACTTCAGAAAGGACAGCCCTGACTCGGGGCTGAAAGAGGCTTTAGTTCCTTGTTTGGCGGCTTAAAAAAGGCAAACAGAAGCTTTTCTCCTTTGGGGATCAATGTGAATCCCAGAAAATCCCATTATTTCCCTTTGAGATCAGTGGCCTGCTCTTGAGGGCTTTCTCTTCCCCAAGGCAACAGCCCTCTCCTCACTCTGTGTGAGTATCCTGCCCCTGCATGGCCTCAGAATGGGCTGAGGTAAGGGGGGTGGGGTTGGGGAAGGGGGCACAGGTGAGCCCTATCTTACAGCTGTTTCCTCCTGCTGGCTACTTATCCCTTATTCCAATCTTATCCCTCACTACCCCTGGTGGGCAGAGGTGGGGGGCAACAGAGTCACCAGAAAAATGTTTTTTAATGTTCTCTTCTTCTAGGAAGCCATTTTTGACCCCAGAAGATGCCCAGGAGGTCTTGCTTCTCTAGATTGCTGAATCATTTGGGCTCTGCATATCACTTCCCACCAGGATTATAGTGGGTGGGATACATATAATCATGGAAGGACAGTCATGATGGTGATGACATTTATTGAGCCGTTACTAAGGTGTCTGACATTGGGCTAAGTTCCTTTAATAACTCTTTGAGGAAGGTGGTATTATTATTATTATCATCCCCACTTTACAGATGAGGAGACTGAGACATGGTGTATTAGAGGCCAAGTGTATTAGTCAACTCAGGCTGCCATGATACAATACCATAGACTGGGGGACTTAAACAACAGTTTATTTTCTCACAGTTCTGAAGGCTGGACGTCTGAGATCAGAGTGGTGGCATGGTTGGGTTTTGGTGAGGTTTTATTCCTGGCTTGTAATGGTTGCCTTTTCACTGTGTCATCACTTGGCAGAATTTGGGGCGGGACAGAGAAAGGGGGGGGGGAAGAGGGAGAAGCACAGGCCTCTCTTTCTCTTCTTATAAGGCCAAAATCCTGTTGAATTATGACCTCATGTAACCTTAATTACCTCCTAAAAGCCCTATCTTTAAGTACAGTCACATTGGGGGTTAGTGCTTCAACATATAAACTTGGGGGTAGAGGACGTAGTTCAGTCCATAGCACCAGCCACTGACCACAGGCATGTGTGGTAAGTGGTAGAGCCCTGCCTGGCTCAGAGGGGAAGTGAGGAATCCGCCCTGCACTCTCAAGCTTTCTGTGAAGTTGCCCCTATTGAGCCTTCTGTTCAGATGAAAAACCCATTTAACTTTTCCAGGAAGGAAATCTATGAAGCATGCCTGAGCACTTACCCAAATTGGTCACCAAGAGCCAGCCACACATCCAGTAAATACTAAGGGATTCCCTTCCAAAGTCTTCACCTGCCCATCTTGGGTTCATCTGTCTGGCTGTGTGCTGAGTGCTGCACCTGCGACCAGGGCAAGACTCACCAAAGTGGAGACAGACACTCCTTGAGGGCTAGCTTGCTGTGTGCAGGCCCCATACCAAATGCTTTCCAAAGCATCTGACCTTGTCATCTTGGAGCAGGATTAGGTGTCCTGCCTTGTGAGTGTAGAGCTAAGACTGGAACCAGGGGCCTGTCTGACTCCAGGGCATTCACTGTGAACCACCGTGGTTCTGGGCATAGTTCAGTGACATGACCTGTGCAGTCTGGACATTTTTTTCCTGACTGGCTGCCTACTTCTTATTGGTGCTCCCAGAAGGGGCAATTTTCCTTAAAGTGACTTCTAAATAGGTGAGATGTTGGTGACAGGTCCTTTCCTGTGACTTCTAAATCAGATGAATGCCAGTGGGTTGTATTGTGAAGCCCAGATCTTGTTTCCAGAGCTCCCATTTGGCTTTTACACACTCACACACAAAGGCACCCGGACACACAGTAGCTAGAGGAGGTCTTTTGGAGATGTGCTCTAATGAATAAAGAAGGATCTTTCATTAGCATAACAAGAGTTTGCCATGAAATAGGTGCTCCAGAGAGCACTTGAAAGCTATTTGTTCTCTCAAGTAGGCTAAAAGTCCCCAGCTCTGCGGGGGCCTCTCCCCTCTCCTAGCCTTAAGCTCATCTGGAAGAGCCTGCTCTAGACAGGGCCATGGGATTTTCAAACCCACCAGCTTTCTCCCCAATCCTGGGAGCATTTTGCACATCCTAGCAGTGGGCTGTGGTCTGGAACATGTAGATAGAGGGGCCCTTATGGGAGCCTGGGCCCGGCCCAGCTTTTCCTTCCTACAGCAGTTATCTCACTGGGCAGCCGGGGTTCCCTTTACTGGGGCAAGGCTGATCGGCTTAAAGGGGCTCTGTGCCTGCTTGGCCTCTTGGCCTCTCTGTCCTCCCAGGTGGCCTCTGTGCAGACTGATGCCGGATTTGTACTCACTTAGCCTGGGAGAAAGAGTTGAGGCCAAGAGGGGAACGATGACCAGAGATCAAAGGTTAAGAGGGGTTAAGTCTTCATCCCAGAAGGTCAACTGTCAGCCCTGAGAAAAGTATCTCACAGGTAATTTCCTGGAACCTAGAACACAGGTAGACCTGCAGGGAATGTTCACTCATTTACTAAGGAAATAGCATCTTCCTGGTGTAGACAGTTCATATGCTAGTTTTTTGTTATTAGCTATCTGGCTCTGATTTGGGTCGTCATTGCCTCGCAGGGCCTCCATTTTCCCGTCTTTCCAATAAGGAACTTGAACTCGATTGATTGACAATCAGTGACAGATAGTTCATTGTCTTGGTCCATTTGAGTCCTTAAATATATTTGAAGTTTATCTGAGTCCTTCTGCTCTTGGGCAGTGAGAGGAAGTTAGATGGATAAGGTGGATAACAGGGAAGATGGTTGGCCCTAATCAGCATTCCCGTGGGGGCAGCGACCTGTTTTTTCCAGGGATCTCAGTGACCCTGTTGGTCTGTGTTGGAACAATGAGGGGATAAGCCCCAAGCTAAGTCTTAGCTCTCTTCCATCTGCTCATCTGAAGGCTCTGATTCAGAGGGGCTAGAGTCCATCAGGCCCTACCAGTAGGGCAAGATCAAAGCTTGATGGGGCTGGTTTGTCCAGAGAGCATGGCAGAGTCCCTTCCGTGGGAATAGGTGGAATATTCTTCCACTAGCTTGCCTCTGACTTGTTGGATGCATATCAAGATGGTGGCATCTCTGCCAGTGGTGCAGCCCAGGGGCATCGACCTCTTGCAGAAGGGATACACTGAGCACTGTGGATGGCTGTAGGAAGCATCGTGAAGGCTGTACCTTTGATGAGCATCATGAAAACAAGATATGGTAGAGAAGAAATGGAGAGGAGACAAATTACTTAGGTTGTCCTTCTTCCTCTGGGACTTTCTGTTCCCATTCATAGGCATACTCAAACCTCTTCTCCAAGGTGCTTGAGTTAAGGCCACAGGCTTTTCTAGGACTGCCCTTTCCCAGCTTGGTGGATCAGAAAGAGGCAGCTAGCCTGATGAAAGGACACCAGATGTGGACACAGGAATGCTCAGGGACTCAGAACTTGAAATTTTAAACAAAAGCTCCCATAACTATAAGATAGTTCTCCCCTGCAATGTCAAGCCATTTCAGAAAGTGATTTAGGGTCGGGCAGAGAAGAGGGAAACAGGGACCCCATCATCCTCCTGGCCTTGTGAGGAGGAATGTAGAAAGGGTAGCTTACTCTGCCTTCTGCCAGAGGAGGGGGCCCGAGGCTTCCCAGATCCTGAGGGGCTGGGACAGGAGGCTGGGAAGGGCTTGGTTCCCCTGGCCTTGGGCCCTGAGCATGATGCTCCACGAAAGTCAGGAGACTGTACTCCCACCCTCTTATTATGTTCTTCTATGAGAAGGACAGGAGGAGGTGAGGAAAGCCTGTGTCTCCAGGAGATGTGAAAATAGAAGGATATAAAAGGTAGGAGGAGATGTTGCTCTGATGGCCTGGTTCCTGGCTGTATTCCTGCAGGACACAGAGGGTCCTAGGACTCAGCAAGGTCCAGCGCACAAACCAGAGAAAGTGGATCCAATGGCTTAATTTAGCAGCCTCCCTGATGGAGGCTTTTGAGACAGAGTGGGTAGGGGTGGGCGCCATGCTGTTTCCTCTCCCAGTGGGGCTCATCAGCCCCTTCTCCAGCAGTGATGGATGTGGCAATCAGGAACAGATGGCAGTTCCCAGAGAGGCAAAGGGGAAGAGAAGAGAAACCTCTGCCTTATTGAAGGGAGGGGGTCAGGCTGGGAGCAAAGCTCACCAAGAGAGATACTTGTCTCCCTGTCATTTTTATCATGAGCGGCCTTGCCCTAGTGACCCCTAGAACAACCTGTAGTCCCAGTAAAACTGGCCCTACCAGGACAGAGAGGACAAATGGTTGTATGCAAGGGCTTGGAGGTGGCAGAGCTGTCTCACTGGGTGACCTTAAACAATGACCAGACTATGAAATGAAGCTAATGCCACTGTCTACTCCTAGGTACCTCCAGGGACATCCCATGGGCCTCACTCAGGCCAGGGCTAGGCCTTTCTTATCTACTTCTCCCCCCATTCACTCCCTTCAGAGCATTTCAGATGTCTATTACTATTATTATGGTGATACTGAGGCCAAGAAAGGGGAGGAGATTTTCTCACTGCTATTCATGACCATAGGAATATCTGAGTGCTCTAGGTCCTAAGTCAGGAGCTCTAAGAAAGTGAATCAGGTTGAGTGATGTAGGTTTGGGGGGAGTGGGGTACTCTTTTTGCCTTGGATTTGAGAACATAGCAAGGGGATTGGCTGACACTTGGTTTAGGTGATGCTGGGCACTGGGGTGGTCTGGGACCTACAGGCTAAAAACAAACAAACAAACAAACAAACAAAACTCTAGTTAGCTCTAATAAATTACTGAAAGCTGTCCCTAGAAGGCAGCAGCAGTCTCCCTCACCCCTGCAAGTGCCCAGGGGCCTTCTCCCCACATTTCAGAGACAGCCTCTGGGAGTCCATGTCTTCCTGCAGCCCTGGACTCTGAGGCCTTTGTAGACTAGTCTCTCCATGCCCTGCCTCATCCTCTCCAAGGGCAGAAACCCAGAAATGGGTGGAAGGAAGGACCATCAGCCAGAGAGCACAGGCCCATCCCTGCCTGGCATTTATTTGACAGGCTGAGTAGCCAGACAAGTCCTTGCCCTGCTTTCTGTGTCAAGATTTCCAGCTACTCTAAAGGGGGATCTGTCAGTCGGCTTGAGAGGATGATAGTGGGGGTGAGGTAGGTGCAAGGCAGGGCCAGAGATCCCAATGGACTGTCACAGAATAATCAGGGACCTATCAGCCTTGGACTCCATGCCCCAGGCTCTGGGAGGTGGAGTTTGCAAGGAAACATTTAAACCTTTAAAAAGTCTTCCGGAGTTTAAAAATTCTTCCAGAGTCCCTTCGACCTCGTATCAACGATATAAAAATGCCTCCAGATCCTACATGAAATTTAATTTTTATAGGGTTACATGAGTTGATTTATACTTGGCTAATTAACAATGTTATCAATCGCAGACATTTAATTAAATGTTTATTAATATCAATTTTGCTAGGGTTTTGTTTTTAGAGCTAGTACTTTTTTTCCAGTCTCAAACACTTTCTTTGGGGCTGTGAAAAAGCCCGGGGCTTTGTGCTTCTGTTTTGTGGGGTTGTGGCTGCGGGTCGGGGTGGGGGCTGGGGATGGGGAGACAGCCTGACCCCCTTTGCTAGCCCCCTCTGGCCCTTCGGGAGGCGCCAGATTGTGTGGGCGGTGTCGCCTGGGGCTGGTGGGATGTGGCCACC
>KE797357.1:19102-36660 GCA_000465285.1 Eidolon helvum | reverse complement strand
GGGAGGGAGGGGCTCTGGGCTTTGTCGCTTTCAGGGAACTCTGCTGCCATAGCAATCGGGCTTTCTAAGCCCCGACTTTGATTCGATTACATTAAGGAGCCTGTCTGCTCAGTCTCGCGAGTGGAGAGGGCGTTCCAGCTTCCCGAGTCTTGCCCTACGCCCCTCGCCCTTGGGGAGGAAAGGGTGCAGCGTTGCTGGACCGCCTGACCTGTGCTGCCTGGGGGTGGGGAGCGGTTTTGGGGAGCCGAGGACAAGCTTTCAAGTACATAAAACCCCTCCCCGGGTCGCCAAAGGTGGGAGACTAGCCTCCCGCTCCTCCGCCCCTGGGAGCCCCTTCCTCTCCAGGGGCGCCGGAGGGAGGCGAGCGGTCCAGCCCTTGTCCGGCCGTAGGGAGGCCGGGGCACCTGCCGATCGCTCCACCTCTGCATGCATTTCACACTTTCTATCCTGTTAGGCGTCCGCACTCCTATGCCGATGCGGACTTTTTCCCCTCTGGTTTTTATGTCATGTGGGTTTAATCTAGTTAGACGATTTTCTGCTTAAAATTGTATTGTTAACAGCAATTGTTTAAAAGGGGGCCGAGAGCGAAGGCGCCCAATCTTTGAACCCGGCGGGTTTGCATGCCTCTGCTCAGCGCACGAAATGGGCCAGCGCGGAGCGGAGCGGGGAGGATGAGGGGGAGGGCGACACAAAACAATCCTCAAGCTTTCTGGCTACCGAGCCTTCGGGGCCGTTTCCCCAAGCGCAAACAGATGCAAATGTCTCTGCAAACATTGCACAAAGCTATTCAGAGAGGCGGCCTCTCCAGGCCTCAATAGCTCTTTAAACCCAGTCCAATTGCCCCCAGGTAGAGGTAAAGGGTCTGCACGCATTTTTTCACTTTGGCTAGGGGTGGGGACGGGGGGAGAGGGCCTTTGGGAGCGGGGACCGAGGGCTGCTCTGGTTCAGCGGTTTGTGCCATCGACCCCAGCTGCCGATGGAAGACAGGCTGGAGGCTGCAGCGGCTCTGGGGACTACGCGCCTCTGGCCTGGCGGAGACGGCGGTGCGGCTGAAACTAGTGTCGCTGGAATGCGCGCCCCGAGAGGCCGCCGGTCCTTTCAGGCCCACAAAGGCCGCGCTAAATCGCGGCGCGCACAATAGCATGAAAGGGTGCGCTCGGGCCGTTCGGGAACAAAGTGGGATCACACTGCTTCGAGGGGACTAATAAGCTCTTAACTAGTACGAACGACTGCGTCGCCGCGCCCTTTGTGCGCTCCGCACCGCTGTGAGAGCAGGCATGCACCCTGCCAGCCCCAGGGGGCACGGAGACTGTCATTCNGGGCCGGGAGACTGTCATGCAGCGCCCCGCGGAGCTCCGGGGCCAGCCGCTGCGCGTAGGGGCGGGCATTTCCTTCTAATCTCACCAGCAGAGGCGCCCGGGGCCTTCGGTGCAGTCCTAGCTCTCCGGAACGCCCATGTCCTGCACGCCGACGTGGGTTTCATGACCCTAGAGGCTCGGCACTAGGAAGACCATGCCCACACCTCGAGATCCCAGGCAGGTAGAGGAAGGAACGCCAATAAAATACGCCAGCCTAGGTGCGGACTCAGCAGCTGCCCCCAGCGAGCGGCCAAGAGGCCACCGCCTTCAGTCCAGAACCGGCCTTTCCCTCCTGTGCACCCCAAGTGAAATGTGCTCCGGTGGGCTGTGCTGCTGAGCCAGAGCAGGCACACCTGTGAGCCAGGAATGGCTTTTTCCTCCTTCACCCTCTTCCTCGACTGTGTGAACTACTTCTACATCACCCAGGCCAGCTGGGGGGTGGGGGGAAGGGTTGTCCTACTCTCACCTAACCTCTGGCCTGGTGGTCTCAGGGACAGATATCAAACTATACATTAGATATAGCTTCAGAGGTCCATCAACCTTTCATAAGTCAGTGAATGTTAGTTTAATCCAGTTGCTGAGGGTGGGGAAGAAATCATCTCCTGGAAGGTCAAAGAATTATTTGGGCTTGGGGGAGGGGGGAGCCAGGAGGTGTATAGTCTGTAGTTGTCTGTGATCCTGCTGAGTCCCTAAACTTAACCACGAGGGTGGGAGCCATATTTCACTCCTCACAGAATGCGGCCTTTGAGTGATGTTCCCTCTACTGTCTGTGGAATATAGCTGAATGATTTATGTGGGGCCTCTGAGCAGAGAGTCTCCCAAGTGTCCAGGAGTGAGGGACTTTGGAGCCTTTGGTGCCAGGGAAGGGGAAACCTTTCCTTAATGGCGACCTTCTTCCCCAGCCCCTGGGAGACCCTTTCACTTGGTGTCACTTTCACTTGTCATTTGCCGGCTCCATATGTGATCCAACCACTCCTCTCCTAGAGCTGAAGTTTCCTGCGTGGCCACAGCACTTTTCCCCACCTCAAATACTTTGGGCCAACTTTAATGCCCCAAAAGAGTGGCTGCGGGGACTGTATACCCCATCATAGGCTGGTTAATGTTGGCCACCACTATTTACTGAGGCTTACTTGGTGCTACTTCCTTTAATGTCTACAGTACTAACCCAATGAGGTGGTATCGGTGGCTGTCTCCATCTTACAGATGAGCACAACTAGGCTGAGTTGCTGTCACTTGTCAAACAGTGGCAGAGCCAGGATTTGAACCTTGGCACTTGGTTCCAAAACCCAGGCTCTGTTACGAGTTTGTTACAAATGGGATTTCTTCTCTAAATCCATTAGCGGAGCTGGAGACCATTTTTCCAGGCAGGGGGCTAAGCAGCCTGCCTCCCAAGAGACGAGTTCCAGTTGCCTTGGGCAGGTGCAGGGCCAGGCAGGCGCGTGGGGCGGGAAGGGGGCGTTATCTCCTGACCGATGGCGGCCCGCACATCTGTTTATCTCTGAAGCTGCTCTGGATTGAATTTCTCGATGTTTATCTCCCTCTGAAGAGCAGTGCGCTGGGGCCACGGAAAGCGCAGCTGCGGCCCTGGCTGTGATTGACAGGTCGGGAGCTGGACCTCCAGCCCCTGTTCCATCTAGGTGGGGTCGCTCTGCTGTCCACCGCCCACCCAGATCAGAGAGATGCAGGTGAGCGTGCTGGCGGCCAGTTGCCTCCAGGTTCTTTGGTCCACCAGCGCACAGACCAGACTTCCCCCTCATTAAGGACTACTTAGGCCAGGGAGGCAACAGTGTTGGTTTAGTGACACAGATCAGAGCAGGGGATGGGAAGAGGGAGGAGGTGGGCAGTGAAAAGATGGATGAAAGCCTAATGAGTCCATTTCCTAACCTGTCATGGAAGCAGCCTCTGGGAACTCAGGGAAGGCCCTTGGAGTGCCCTCTGCTGCCAAGAATGCCTGGGGCTAAGAGCGTTGCTCCCTTTGTGGAGAGGGGACTGTGAGGCCGCAAGTACTTACAAGTGGGGCCACTTAAGGAAGCTGCAAAGGTCAAGGGAAACTAAAATCTGAACATTTACCTACCTTCCCTGGCTATACCCCCTGTCCAAACCAGGTCACCTCCCCATGTTCCTTTCTGTCATTGTAGTTTGTACTTGTATATACACTCAAGGTGTGGTTGTATGATTGGCGGGTTGGGAGCTGGGCCTTCTGCCTTTGGGATCCGAGAGTGCTGCTGCAGGTGAGCATGCAGGAGGATTTGGATTCCTTGTTCTGCCAGCGCACAGACCACGCCTCCCCATCCTTAAGGACCTGCTTCCTTAGGCCCAGACAGGCATAAGGGGGAGAAGGGATTCAGTGCTGAGACACTTAAACTGTGAGCAGCATGGAGTAGGTCAGGAAACTTGTTGTTGGGCAGGACTAGCAGCCTTTGAGGAGGCTGGCTGAACTAAGGTGCTGGGAGTTATTTAAACGGCACTTAGGATCATGAGAGAAGACATTTAGATTTTGACCTTTTTCATGTCAGGCACTCACTGGGTGCCTGTGTAGTCTGGTTTATTATATGAGTATCAGCATATGTCAGTGACTTCAATTCCCCTTGTCAAGTGGCTGCCTAATAGATGTGATTTGTCCCTCTAAAACCTTCATCCCAATTCCCTCACTTCATCTACCACTGAAATCCCCATTTCCACTTTGCAGACCCCGTCAGAGGGGGATTACTGGGTGCCTTTGTGCTCCTGATGTTGGGCCAGATTAGCACATCTGTCACAGCTAATACTCATCCCTTGTAGCAGTGGTCTGGGGTCTTGAGTGACAGGAGAGGGAACATTAGGAATAGTCTGAATAGTGCACGCTCTACCTGTGTATGTCATATGCTAAGGACTCTGTGTCTACAGAGAGAGTAGTGCATAAACTGGTCTAATTCATTTATTTCTCTGGCTGTGTGGATGGCCCTGCATCTTCAGTGATGAGCTACAGGCCACCTTGATTATTCATTTCACTCAGACTATACTGAGCTTGCTAGTGGCAATAAGCCCAAAGTAAACTTAAATATTGTTTTGATGGGCAAGTGGATACTGGGTGACCCCACATGGGACAAAAGGGAACTAACTTTCTGGGATGAAGGGCCAATGCATTGTTCCAGAGTGCCAAGAAGTAGAGATAGGACTGTTGTGAGCAGCCTCCAGTGTCCTCCAACCCCTGCGTTAGAATGACTGTCTAATGGCAGGTAGGATGGGAGTGGTCCACAGATGCTATTGTATTGGTTTCTTCATAGTTTAGGCTGCCCTACAAAAGCAGAGTGTGGCTCTTTTGCACCTTTATCGAATCAGAAACCACAGCCTCTGTGGAGGGCCACCAGAAACAGAAAACCAGTTCATACGGCGAGAGACAAGATAGCCCAAGATGCAGAGTGTGTTTCTACTGAGTGTTTACCTCTCTTTCCATAATCGCGAGACTCAGACCTGGTTCTCCATAGCCACCAGCTCTTCTGGGAGATCCGAGGGTCAAGGAGGCCTTACCTGCACCCTGTTTCTTACCAGTGAGTCAGGGTCAGGATATTATAAAACAAAGACTATTTCGAGACATGACAAGTTTTGGCTGATTCAGGCTCCAAGATATGGATTCTGTTTCCCTTTTGTGAGTTAGAATGGGTCCTGCTAACAGTTGCCATTAAAGTTGGCATCTACCAAGACAGAGGCCAGGGCAGGCACAGAGAGGGCCTCATCACCCCAATTACCTTGGACAGGTGGAACTTAACCCATTATTTCTGAAACAAATCTTTACATCCCTGAAGAGACCCTAATGGCCTCTTAGCATGAAGGGGCTTAAAAGGTTTTCCCTCTAAGAACCAGGTCGTGAAAGTCTTGAGGTGAAAGTCAGGAATGGGAGGAATGTAGCCACCCAGAGTTGCTGGTCGGCAGCCAGGAGAGGGCCCTGGAGCCTTGTTTGGGAAACAGACTCCATGGGTGGCTTAACTGAAGGGAGGAGAGCAGCTGTGTGGCTGGAAAAAGGGGATTGAGAAGGACTGAGGAGAGGGCACAGAGCCTCTCTGCCCTCTGGAGCCTTGGGAACATTTGCTTTTAGAGAAAGATGCATGAAAATGTCCTGGGCACAATTCCCAGCCCTACATGAGAGCTGAAGGCAGGGCTTATGGCTCCATGTGCAAAAGCTTCCCTGGGGGTATCCTCGAGAATCCAGGTGGAGGCTTCCTCCCTCTGGTTATTGGTTCAGCTCTCTCCATGCCACTGGGTCACCTCTATCATTTAGGCTGCAGTGTTGGTCTGTCTGCTTTGCTCCCTGTTCTCCTTCCCATTGTAACAGACACCCCCTCCCCACCGCCTCCATCAGATCAAGTCCTTTCAGTTAGAACAAGAAGATGAAGGCTGGCCTTCTAAAGAGAAGGGGGCTTCTCTTTCTAAATATTTACCCTGCTGCACTGGTGAGTCATTAAGACTCCCTTTGTGTGTGCCTGCACAAGCACAAGTCATTCACCCCCAGCCTGCTGTGTTTGACATGGCCAGTGGTTCCAGCTTCCCCAGCCCTCGATGAGGCAGGGCCGGAACAGCCCTTCTGTTTGGCACAGAGACCCAGGAGGCCTGCTTCAGACCTGAGGATGGAGGCCTGGGGAAGCAGCGGCCGCTTTCCCCTGCTAGCCTGAGAAGCCAGGGAGTTCTCCCTGTGGAGGGCCAAGCAGGCAACTGGCCGGGAGAGCTCCGGAGGTGTCCCTAACAGCAGAGGTTTCTTCCCTTCCCTTCCCTTCCCTTCCCTTCCCTTCCCTTCCCTTCCCTTCCCTTCCCTTCCCTTCCTTCTTTATTCTTTAATATGGTCAAGGGTTAGTTGAAGATTAAGGTGCAAGTTCTATAAGCATCTTAGGAACCCATTCCAGGGCAGCTCACATTATTTCAACAAACATTTATTGAATACATGATATCTGCTGGGCCTGGTCTTTCATTTAGTATTCTTAGAACTCAGCCTAAGGCTGACACACAGTAGGAGCTGAGGAACAAAAAGCAGAATCATGGAGCAGCGATGAGAGTGAGTAATCAGATGGAGGAAGAGCCCCCTCCGCAGAGTTTTACTGATATCATGTCCTAGGCTGGTTGTAGCTTTTTATATCTATAACTTTTTGTATTTTGGGGAAAACTGTGTGCAAATTAGATTGTTATACATTGGAACCTTGGAATTGCCTTAGATTCCTAGAAATTGGGTGAAGGTGTGTGAGTCTTTATCTGAGTGGCCTTTGGGAGGTGATTAGGTCCCCCCCCCCCCCCCCCCCCCCCCCCGATTAGTGCCCTTATAAAAGATATCCAGAGAGCTCCCTCAACTCTTCCACCACGATGAGGACACAGTAAGAAGTCTACAACCCCAGAAGAGGGCGCTCATCAGAAACTGACCATGCTGGCACCCTGACCTTGGACTTCTGGCCTCAGAGCTGTGGGAAATATCTGTTGTTAATAAGCTATGCAGTCTGTGGTTGTTGGAAGAGGTCATGGTGAGGATGTGAGCTGGACGCAGGCAATCAGAGGCTTTTTACCCTCCTTCCCTGTCCTTGGAATGTGCATTCTATCCATTATCCCTGTACTAGGAGCCACTTCAAGGACACAGTCTTAAGAGAGTAATATATTTCTGAGACTATCTGTGTACATGAATGAACCCTGTTAAGGTGTCTCTATAAACCCAGACCCTCCAGGTCTGATCAGGAAGGAGCTTAGGGTCCCTTCCCTGTGGTCTGTCTCAGTCACTGCCAGTAGAGGAGACCTCGGGGACCATGCTGCTATATGATAATAGAAAACAAGGGAGGGGGCTTGGTCTGCTGCCCTCTTTACTTTGTACCTGCTTTCTTCTGCTGGAAAGGCAGGAGCTCATTTCAGAAGAGCTCTACTACTCCTCTTTCCCCTTTTCTCCCACTGGAAATGAAATGAAAGCCTTTACAATGACCTTCTATGTGTTCCCCGCACCTACCGTATGCCTAGCTCAGAGTACAGTTGAAATAAAGACAGTGGTTGCTCTGGGTACCATAACCTGTCCACCTGTGTTTGCTTCCTCAACAACCTGTAGTACAGGGTCAGCCCTTTTAGCAGAGGCCCAGTAAGTAGATGATGCCAGCGGACAGATTCAAGCACTGTTTTAAAAGTCTGTCTTCAGAATCTTTATTTGTGTGCATATGCGCACACACACACACGTATGTGCTCACGTGTACATGCTCCCTCCCCACAGAGCTGTCTTCCAGGTTGGGATATATCAGATCAGTCTCCACCCCAGTCCCTCTTCACCCTGGGTTCATAGCCAGGGAAGCGAAAGATGAGCCGTGTGCTTTTTTCTTTTGAGCCCAATGACTTGGATCTCAGTTAAAGGGAGGCACATCTGTCATGCCCAGCCCTCTCCCTTTGAGGGTGGTAGAGAACTCTCCAACCGACTGTGCAGGGCAGGGGTCCCTGTAGCCTCCTGCTCCCTGACCCCCACCCCTGCATGGCCCCTTGCCTGGTGCTGGCCTCTCATGCTAGGCACCCTTATCTCCCACCCTGTGTGTGAGGCGGTAGGGGAAGAGAAGTGTTAGGTTTTTGTGGTGGAGAAATCTGGCAGTCCAGAATTTATTCCTGAATCAACCATCTGCTGAGTGTGTTTTCCATGATTATGATACATTTTTTTTGTGGGGGGGGGAGGAAGGAGGAGGTGGGAGGTGAAAAAATGATGATTCCTTTTTGACTTCTTTCCTGCTGTTCTTGGAGCCCTTCAAAGAGGGAATCGGCACAGTGAGGCTTGGTGTCAGACTCAGTGTCGGGGCTGGCTCTGCCACTTTTTAGACCCACGCTTTTAGTCTGTTTCCACATGTAAAGTGTTCACCTGAAGACCCAATGCAATGAGCAATTGTATGCAAGAAGTTTTATAAACCAAAGAGTGACGTGAACCTAACATTTGTCCATAACAATGAAGTGAGGACCTGAAGAGCCAGCATTAGTGAAGGGCCAGGCACCCTGCTGCTTTGGGACTTTGGTCCAAGGTGTTGCGACAGCTTTTCTTCCCAAGCGTTATGGTCGGGGAGTTGGGATGCAGCTTTGGAAGCTGACCTTTGGTTATCAATTCATCAAAACCCACTGATTGCTTAGAGGGGCATGGAAGGGGAGGAATGAAGCCAGCACCTGCTCCAGCAGAGCAAGCGTGTTCCCCAGCATTCTGGCTTGGCCTCAGGGTCTGACAAATGTCTTTTCTCATAGGGAAAAGTAGGGAGGGGGCATGGCTTCAAGCTGGAAGTACATGGTTGAATCAGACGACCCAGGCTTCTCTTTCCCACCCTTTGTAAATATTTCAGATCCTGGAAGAAAAGAGATTCCCCCAGGCAGGATGAACAACTGTCCTGGCTTGCCCAGGACTGAGGGGTTCCCAGGATGTGGGACTTTTAGTGCTAACATGGGTACAGTCCCAGGCAAACCAGAAAAAGTGTCTTCTCAGAGTTTATTCTTCTCGAATTGATTGCTCAGCTGGTCCCTTCGTTATTACAGGAAGCTTGATTCCAAGTTACTTTTCTGTATTTTCAACGTTGTGTTTGGTGTAGCCCGGTGAAGGAATGGGGTGGTGGATGAATTACACTCTTCAGTTAATTTAAGGGGCTCTATGTAGGTTGCAGTGAGATCTACTGGAAGATAAAAGGCCCTTACATGCATAATTTATTTGAAAATGGTGAGATCAAATGATATTTTCCAGCTCTGTCTGAAGAGAAATCTAGAATAGGCGATAAATCGGCTAAATGTTTTCGCCTAGAGTTATAACTGGTCACATTCAGTATTTGGAGATTAACAAGCTTGGGGTGAGCTAAGGTAACCTGGGGTGCTGTGGTGGAAAAGACAGGGCTTTGCAAACTGACGCTCTTGAGTCCTTGCTCTGCCACTTATTCACTGTGTTGTCTCAGGCAAGCATTTTACCGCTCTTAGCCCCAGTTTTCTTGTCTGCAAAATGGGTAACTTATTTACCACAGGATTACTTGAAGATCAAATGTGGCATCATCTCTCTAGTGCTTAGCACATGATCCTTGGCACATAGTAGGGACTTGATACCCATGAAATTCCTCAAATCTCTCAGGAAACTTAAATAGGCTTAGAAACTTCTGTTTTGCGTATACATGCTTTTATAACCTTTTTTTTCTGAGCACATTCTGTAATATTTGTTTCGTGCAATAGAAGATATATAACGTATATGTGGGTTATTACACAAAATTTAAAAATGAGCACCCAGAAACATACCAACTTAAGATCTAGAGCATCAGTGTTAGGGTCCCTTAGGCTGTCATAACAAATTACCATAAACTGGGTGGCCCCCCCCCCCAGAAATTTATTCTCTCACAGTTGTGGAGGCTAGAAGTCCGAAATTAAGGTGTCAGCAGGGCTGCACTCCCACCGAAGGCTCTAGAGGGAAGATCTTCCTTGCTTCTCCCAGATTCTGGTGGTTCCTAATGTTCCCTGGCTTAGGGAGGCATAACTCCAATCTTCGCCTCCACCTCACATGGTCATCTTCCTTATGTCTCCACCTTAAATCTCTCACTGCTTTCTCTTATAAGGACACCAGTTATTGGATTCAGGGCCTACTCTAAATCTAGGATGATCTCAGCCCAAGATCCTTAATTACATCTGTGAAGACCCTATTTCCAAAGAAGGTCATGTTCACAGGTACTAAGGGTTAGGACTTGGACCTTTTGCTTTGGGGGGAGGGAGGAGCAATAGCATTCAACTCACTATAATCATCATCACTAGTGAGACTACTTATGTGTCCCTCTTACATCTTATACCTTATATCTTATACTGTCTGTTTTACCCCTGGTCACCATCCGGAAGTTAGCAGTTATCATTCTCTTGTCTTGGCTTTATAAAGAGTATTATATAGTTTGCATAGACTTTGTGACCTGCTTTTTTCATTTAATATTATATTTCTAAGATCCACTCACATATGTAGTTGTATTCACTCACGCTTAATACTGTACCGTGTGCTGGTACCCCAGTGTATTTCTTCATTCTCTAGAAAATGAGTATTTGAGTTTTTCCATTTGGAAGCTATTGTAAACACTGCTTCTTTTACCTATTTTTTGGTGTTCAGGTTCAAAAGTTACTCTAGGATGTATGACTAGGAGTCGAATTGCTGGACCCATGGTAATAGGTGAATAGCATTTTACAAGATAATGTCAATTTTTTTTTTTTTTCCAAAGTAAATGCACCAGTTTGCATTTATGAATGTTGTCCATTCTCAAAGTGATTTTTTTAGTCCAAGAAATGTGAAAAAATCTCAGGATTTGCCTTTTCTGTGGTGGTAAGTATTTTATGAAAATATCTCATCTTGCCCTATGATTTTCCTCTATAGCAGGTTATTTCTGGTGGGTCTCTGCCCTCGGAGAGAAAGCGCTAGACCTTGAAGTCTCACCTGCTGCTGGCTGTATAGACTCTGCCTGCTCTAACAAATCCATCTTAATGGGTCATTAGAGGTGCCTAGAAACTGTAATTATGGTATAGCATTTCATGGGCTTACAATTGAAGGCTGTGTTTTCTAGACGCCCAAATCAAGTCTATCATGTGGAATGATGCATCTCAGAAAGTTTGCATTTGATATTCTGGATAATGAGCAAGAAAAGATGCTTACCTTTTAGCTCAGGGGACCATCTACTCTGAAGTGAGTGATGTAGGCATCCCCAATAATTGGTTGAAATAATATAATTAAAACTAAAGGACATGCTGATGATCCACAAGAGCCAAAGTATGATGGTGTGTTCTGGGGACCTTTTTCTGCAGACAAAGCATCATTTGTGCCAGAATAGAGCACAGAATACTCACTAGAGGTGACAAAATATGAATACAGCAAAGGATCTTAATAAATCTCCTGACCGATGGGGAGACTAGGGCCCAAGTTAGAGATATAACCAGTTTCTGCTTTCAACGTAGGCCCTTAGGGGTAACTGCATCTTTTTCTGAAAGCCTAGCCAATTGCCTTAGGTTGCCTTCCCTGAAAGCAGAATCTGAATCACAGACTCTTGAGTAAGTGGTTCATTGAATGAGTGTTCTCAGGTAAAACCTGTACAGGGGTGAGGGAAACAAGACAAGGCAGCGGAAGAGGTTAGGCAAAAATGTGGGTTCAGCCAAAATCCAGCCTGAGCCCGGTCCCACAGGAAGCTCTTGAGTGTGAACAGTACCTCAAGATTGTCACACCTGTACCTTCATTGTTTGATTACTGGTTGCAGGCTGCCTGAAGGGAGGGTACAGCCACCTAGGCCATCTTTTGCTCCCAATAGCTGATGGTAATTCTCTTAAGGAGGCCCCAGTGAGCTGTTGACAGCCGACACTCATAACAGTTGATGAGATTATTAATTGGGTTGGAGAATGAATGATGTGTGGTCAGAGAATGGAGATTTGCTTTGTGCAAATTGTACTAGTCTCCATCTAACTTCATCTCATGCCCATGTGAGCTGATGTCAGGGTAGGAATCTCAGGCCCTTACTCTTCTCCATTGAAAATGAGCATGAGATCTTTTTAAAGGAAGGATGTCCTATGCCACAAGAGGCCTATGTCAAAGTAGCTCATAGACCTGAATGTGAAAGCTAAAATTCTAACATTTCTAGAAGAAATCTAGGAGAAAAACTTTGCAATCTTGGGGTAGGCAAATATATCCTAGATAGAATACAAAAGAAATAAATGATAAAACAACAAAAAAAGATAAATTGGACTTCATAAAAATTAAAAACTGCTCTTCAAAAGATGCTGCTAAGAAAATGAAAAGGCAGGTCACAGAATGGAAGAAAATTATTGGAATGTGTATATCTGACAAAGGAGCTGCATCTAGAATACATAAAGAACATTTATAACTCAACTACTCAATTGAAAAATTAGCAAAGGAAAAAAATAAGTAGAAGTAATCAACTCATTTGAATTTTTAAAATGTAGCATGGATTTTATCTTAAAAATATCTTTCACTACTATTTCACTTATTCTCTTTTATTGCCTTCCTCACAGTGGCATTTGGGAATGATTAATAGCCATATATGATATATTAATTTGACTATACATTGCATATATGTTTGTAATAAAAATAACAGTATAAAATGGGCAAAGGACTTGGAACATGCACTTTACAAAAGAAAGCCAATAAGAACATGAAAAGATGCCCCCCCCCATTAGTCATCAGGGAAATACAAAGTAAAACCATAATATGTCACTACATGTCCATTAGAATGGCTCATATTAAAAAGAATAAGAATATCAAGTCTGAGCAAGTATTTGGAGCAATTGTAACTGTCATACGCTGCAGGCAGGAATGGAAAATGGTACAACTACTTTTGAAAAGTTTGGCAGTTTCTTATAAAGTTAAGTATACCCGTCTTCTATGACTCAGGAACTCTACTCTTAGGTATTTTCCCAAGAGAAATGAAGATATATGTCCACTCAAAGCCTTGTGCATGAATGTTCATAGCAGCCTTATTCATTGTAGGCCAAAACCAGAAACAACCCAAATGTCCATCGACAAGTGAATGTCTAAACAAATCTGTGGTACTCACATACAATAGAATACCATTTAACAAATAAAACAGTTTGAATCACTGATATATATAACGATGTAACTGAATTTTAAAAACATTATCCTGAGCAAAAGAAACACAAAAGAGCTCATATTCTATGATACCGTTTACATGGAAATCTAGAACCAGTAGAACGAATCCAAAGTGGAAGAAAGCAAATTAGTGATTGTCTGGGACCAGAAAAGAAAGAATTGAATAGAAGGAGATAGGAGGAAATTTTATGGAGTGATAGAAATGCTCTAAATTTTGATGGAGATAGTGGTCAAACAAGTATATTCATTTGTCAATACTCAACAAATTGTACATTTTATTGCCTGTAAGTTATACCTTAATAAAGTTATTTTGATGAAAAAAGAAATATGATTACTTTTGGGTGATGGAATTAAAGATAATTTTTATTTTATTCTTTATTCTTCTCTGTGTATCTAAATTATCTACATTGTCGCTGTAAAAATGTTCTCTCCGTCTTTGAAACTTCAGCTCAGATCCTTTCTCCATTGAAAGCTTTACTAGATGCCTCAGTTGGAATCAATTGTCCCCTCTTCTAATTGTCCCCTATTGCCTTGTTGATGCCACTAAGCCAGTTCAGTTGACCTTAGGCCAGTGCTACTCGTGTAGTCGGTTCCTTGCCCTGTGGGCACCCAGTGGTCGGAGGGTAGTGCTGGTGCAGAACACTGCATATTGTGGGAAACTGTTCAGCATTTGCCTCATTGAATTGGGATTTGTCAGACTGGGGCAGAGGTCTTACATAGTTAAAGGGCTGTTGCAATCTGTACATGTACCCACAGTGAAGTGAGAAAAAGTGAAACAGAACCTGGACGAGTCAAGAGCTTGGCTTCAAGTCCATGCTCTGCCAAATACTAGCCAGGGCATCTTGGGCAAACCCCTTAAAATCGCTAAGCCTCTGTGTCCTTTCTTCAAAGTTGGGGTCATAACTCCCTATTTGTCATCAGGCCTAAGTAGCATAGTGCTTGGCACACAGTAGATGCTCAGTTAGTGCTGGCTGCCATTGTAATTATTATTGTTATAACAAATAGTAATATAAAATAAGGGGACTGCCCAGGTGAGAAAATACTGAGAAAACAGAGGTAAATGAAATGGAGCAAAGGTTTTCTTCCTGGTAAAAGACTGTCTTTCCTATTAGTGGATATTAATTAGCCTTTAAAAGCAAAGTGAAAATTAATTTTCGCATTAATGGTTTTTGAGAAAATCAAAACCATTTCCCACAGAAGCAGACGTCCCGAAAGGAGTTTGGATTTTGCTGGCTCTGCTCTGCATTCAGGTATCAGGTGGCAGCCAGGGCTCAGCTTGGAGGAGGCTGCCTTTCTCTGGAGTGTTTGCTGGAGCCGGGCTGACACAGATCTGATAGAGGTTGTCAGATCTCTGAAGAACAATTGACTTTCTAAGCGGAGCCCCCTCTCTGAGCTGCACAGTGCTGCCTTACATTTGTAAATGCCAGCGCGCTGCTAAGCACATCTCTGTGAATAGAAGTGTTTTGATGTTTTGTTTTTGGTCGGAGATTGAAGTCCAGTGTCTTGGGACCCAGTGACTTCGGCTGACCTTCCTGCTACATGGACAGGGCTAAATTTCAACCCCTGGAGGCTTCTGCACACAAAACCTCATGCCTTGCAAGGGCAGGTGCAAGGAAACCCGGCGGAAATCTGAAATCTTCGCTGCTTCAGAGACCCGAGCTAGCTTCTGTCAGAGGAATTAGGTTTCACAAGCCCTTTTTTATGTAGAAAGCGTATCATTAGGGGGATCTGGACAAGGCGACTTATTAAAACTGCTGCCTGTAGCAGAGAGAAAGCCATAAATGCCTAAGGACACTCAAGGGCTAATGGTGTGCATTTTTATTTCCAATAACTCTTGTAGCAGCTTGGCCAGAGTTATGGACTTCTAGATGGAAATAGCTCTGTTATTTTAGGTTCTGCTGGTTCTGGAAAACATGTTTTTCTCAAAATTTGTTTTCTAGTTTTGAAATCAGGAAAGACCTTTCTTTTATAATTTTTAACTGAGTTAGCAACTTTATAAAATCTGTAACTTCTTGCTCTCACTACTTCTGAACTACTGTTGACATCTCTCTAACACCTCCGATCTAGTTAGTTTTTGCATCATTTTGATCAATGTGTTTGTCAAGTTTGCAGTCTATTTCTGTCTAATATTTTATTCAAGTTGTATGTGCTTATGTAGTCTTATAACCATTCTTAGAAGCTGATACTTTTTCATAATGTATTCTGCTCTGCCGAGTTGTTTTTCTGAGTTTGAGTATTTAGAGGTTTGTTGAGGTTGTTGTTATAGATGGATTATTTGCATCTTTGATCATTGAGTTTTTCTTTTCTTTTTAAAAATACTCCCTTTAGCCACATTAGAAAAGGTGGTTCTAAGAGGTGCTCTGATATTTGCAAGGGCCCTTCCCCTCGAATCTTCTAGTCATGCCCCTTACCCTGCCTTTAGAAACTCCAGGCTCCACATGTACCTGCAAGCGCTCCCTTGGCCTATTCCAATGTCTGGCAATGCCCCTCACATGTCAGTGGCCTTGTGTCATCTCTAATCAGGGAGACTCCTCCTTTTGTTCTTCAAGTAATCTCCAGGAAGGGTTTTTCTGCATGAGTCCATGTAGACTGACTTCAGCTGATGTCACAGAGGCTGTACCCTTAAAAATAAACAAAAAACAACCCATGATATGTTTAAATACCCATTCTCTGGAGATTCAGGCTACCTAAGTTTTGTTTTATTTTGTTTTGTGGTCCACCTTACAGATGACAGAGTTGGCAGAGGTGAAAGCATTTCATGGTGCAAGATTGAGCACCTTCTATAGTGTGGCGATCCTTGTGACTGTGGCTGATGGGTTCTGACTGAAAGCACTCAATTGTGCCCACTGTCATTTTAACAGGAAACATCCTTAGAGCTTCACAAAGCCATGGTCTGGCTCCTGTCTTTCTGTCATCATCCCATCACCTTCTCGCTTTCCTGGGCTTCATCCATACTGGCCTGCTCACTGTCCTTGGAATATACCCATCTCATTCCCTCTGCTGGTGATGCTTATCCTCCTAATCTGAGCAAGGCTGATTCTCATCACTTAGGTGTCAGCTAAGTGGCCTCCTCTTCCAAGAGGCCTCTTTCTAAAGTGATATCTGCTCACTCTTTATTACATTTTCCTTTTTAAATCTTTGTGGAACTTTCTATAACTGTCTGATGTTTTGTGTGTTGACAGTCTCTCCCACCAGCTGACAAACCCATGAAAGCAGGGGTCCTGTCTGTCCCATTCTCCCAAATCCTAGAACAGAGCCAGGCACATAGTAGGCACTCAATATATTTGTTGAATAGCTGAATGGATCCTTTGCTCAATAAGGATATACAGTCATCCTAGGTAGACACTGTGGCATTCAGAAAAGTGGAGCCAGACACACAGTAGTTTCTTAATAAAGGGTGGTGTGACTATCTTGAAGATCAGTGGTCAGCCCAGGGAGACAAGACCCACACTCCTGGCTGTTTCCTTATATTATTTCTCTGGGAGCCAAGACCCCATGAGAGACACTGTAAGAATGTTTAAGACACAGCACCCTGTACACAAGGCGTGCTCATTACATGTATTCATTCATTTGGTCAGCACTTGCATAGTACCATCAAGAACTCTGAGTCTGAGTTCGTATCCTACTTGCAAGCTAACAAGTTAGGCTAATAGTTTTGTGCATGTAGAAGATATGAAACTCTTGGGTCAGAGGCAAAAGCTAGTTTATTACTCACAACAATAGCAATAACCAGAGTATTAGCATCACTGCGATGGTTCCCTAAGCCCTGATTTTTCTAGGGTGACATGAAGAGGGCCAGATGACACCTCTACACTCATTGAGTTAGAGGAGAGGACCCCTGAGCTTAGAGAACCTGATTCTTTTATAATGGAGAGTCTGCCTTCTTGTCTGGAGGGAGACACTGTGTCTATCTCCTACCAAAACAAAGAGCAGTCAGTGCCTCTGTTCACAAGATGTGTAGAAATGCTTAAGACCCATGGACAATTGTCTCACGACAAGAAGCCTAGTAAGCTTTTAAATTTGTTGAGTGAATGAATGAGCACCACATGTTGCCTGCAGCACTATACAGTCAAATCAGACATGGTTCTTTCATTAGAAGCTTGTGTCTTTATGCTCGGGAAATAAATGGTGGGGCAGTACAGTGGTTAAGAGCTTGTGCTCTGGGCTCAAATGCCTGGATATAAATCTTGCTCCTATCACTTATTAATTTTGTATCTCTGGCCTCAGACTCTTCCTCTCTAAAATGGAGAAAATAGGATTATTGCAATTAGATAAGTCAATGCAGTTGTATGGTGCTTGGCTTAGTATCTAACTCCTGGTAAGTCTCCAAACAAGTATAGTTATCAGGTTGGTTTATATGAACTTGCCATTTCTATAGTTTAAATATTAGCAATTTTATATGGTTTAACCTAATTGTATATTTATTATTATTAATATTTTGCTTGGTTACAAATCATAATGTATAAATGACTATGCAGTGGAAGTGTGCTCTGGGTCAGGTGAGGCAAGGCTGGAGAATCAGAAAAGCATCTGGGAAAAAGGAATGGGCTTGGGACCAGATGTAGCTCTTAGCCCCACCTTCTCCTCTCATTAACCCTGTGACCTTGGGTGAACCACTTAACCTCTGA
>KE797357.1:5597-19080 GCA_000465285.1 Eidolon helvum | reverse complement strand
CTCCTTGCCTCATCTGTGCTATAGATACAATAATCCCTTCTACTTCACTAGACATTGTGAGGCTAATATCAGGTGATGGATGTAATTGCTTTATAAGCTGGAAGGCACTGTACTCATTCTCATGCTTAATATGAAGAGTTCTGAAAGGCAGTGAGATTTGAGTATGAGCTTCAACCAGACATAGTTAGGTATAATTTAATATCCCTCCTAAGTCCTCTAATCATAGTTTTACATTTGAAGTATAGCGTTGGCCCCTAAACTTAAATCACTGCCTTAGAATCAAGTTACGCTAGTTGGGTTTGTATCTAAGGCCTACAGCCTTCAAGTACTGTAGGGACCATCTGGTGACTAGAGAAACATCATCTCATTATAAAGATAATTGGCTTGCAGCTAAATCTGTCAGTAGTTAAAATTTATCAGGCTCTTAATGATCAAGGCAGTTTTGGCTCTTTACACAAATTTCATTGAAACCTTGAAAAATTTTATGATGTAGATACTGTCATTATCTCCCATTTTACAGGTGAGGAGACTGAGGCAAAAAGAAGTTAACAATCAGGAATTGGCAGAACTGTACTGGTGAGTTATGTTGTTTGAGCACCCTCAATAATAGTCAGAAACACCCATTCCCAGCTGACCCAGTAAAAGGGAGGCCCAAGAGCCATTTTTCTGGGGCAGCTGTCATTGTTCCAACTGCTAGTTCTGTACTTGCTGATGCAAGTCCTGCCCCTCCCATAATCAGCCAGGGAAAGCCAAGTTCTGCTGGGGACTTGCAGGCTGTTGGAATGGCTCCCCACTCCATCTTTGCTGTCAGCCTGCCTGTACCCTGCAGAAGTAGTGAGGACATTTGCTCTTACTGTGTGGGGACTTTCTGTGGTGTGAAAAGTAATGCTCACCATGTTTACTCTCTCACATATTTTGAGCCTGTGCTGTTTGAAAGAGTTTGATTCTGGCTCCCTGTGGGGCTAGAGTTGGCTCAGAGTCAGCAGAGAGCATGCCCTTGTGGCATCCCAGTTAGGGTAAGGTTCGGCTCCTAAAAGACATACACCATAATACTGTGACTTAAAGAACAAAGTTTATTTCTTATTCAGGTGACGGTCTGTGGGGAGCATTCCAGGTGGCCAGGTGGCTCTGCTTTGTGCAGTCAGTCAGATGCAGGGTCCTCCAAGATGCTCCACCATTCCCTAGGCAGGGCTTCTCGAACTATATGTGGTGAAGGACCAATTTCGTTTTAACATTTTCAGTCTATTTCAGAACAGAGTTTTTGTAAAAATGTAATCAAAATGAATAATAACTGAGGAAATGAAGGGGAAATAACCCAAAGAAATACAAAATACAAGCCTAAAGTATTTTATTAGATACAACAGGCAGAATATTTACTTACTTAAATTGTTATAAAAGTTTGTAAATACACAATTTCTTTACTTGTCTCATCTGAGACTGGTGTTGGAAAACTTTGCGTGGCACTGGCTTGGGTATTGTCATTGACCTCTTGGCTAATTGCATCGTGTCCTTGTGATAGTCATGTGAAGGGAGAGGAGAGCGTGGAGGAAGACCTGCCCCTCTCCATGGTCATTTTTTATATTTTAAGTAAAGCTTATTGAAGTATAATTTGCATAAAATAAAATTCACTCCGTGAAGATGGACAGGTATATGAAGTGTTGACAAATTGTATAACAACCATCACAATCAAGATATAGACTATTTCTATCACCCCTAAAAGTTCTTCCTTGCTTCACTTCTACTTAATCTGCTCCCCTACTCTCCCCTGGAAATCAATAATCTAATTTCTGTCCCTATCATTTTGCTTTTTTCAAATTCCATATAAATTGAATCATATAATATTTAGAATTTTGAGACTAGCTTTTTTTTAACCTAGCATTATGCCTTTGAGATTCATTTATGTCCTTGCACGTATCATTAATTGTTTTTAGTTGGATATATAATAATTTCTTTATCCATTTTCTTGTTGATGGGCACTTGGACTCTTAGTTTTGGGGGAATATGAATAAAATTAATATAAACATTTGTATAGAAGACTTTGTGTGAACATACGATTTCATTTCTCTTAGGTCAATCTCTAGAAGTGGGATTGTTCAGTCACATAGTAGATGTACGGTGTAAGAAACGGCCAGGCTGTTCTGAAGTGGTTGTACTATTTTGCACTCCCACCAGAAATGTGTGAGAATTTGCATTCAAAGCAGCATTTGGTATTGTCAGCTGTTTTATTTTAGCTATTCTAAGAATTGTGGCGTCATGGCATCTCATTGTAGTTTTAAGGTGCATTTCTCTAATGACTAACTGTATATTGAACATCTTTTCATGTTCTCTTTTGCCAGATTAATCTCTTTGGTGGAGTGTCCATCTTTTTTTTTTTTTTTTTTTTTTTTTTTTTTTTAAATTGGAATTTTTTTTTTTTTTTTTTTTTTTGCTATTTTTAAATTGGAATTTTATTATTGTTATTATTATTGAGTTGTGGGAGTTCTTTATATGTTCTAGATACCAGTCCTTTATCAGAAAGTGTCTTACAAGTATTTTCTCCCAGTTTATGACTTATTTTTTCATTTATTTTCAGTGTCTTTTGAAGAGCAGAAATTTTAAATTATTAACAAAATCTAATTTATCAACTTTTCTCTTTTATGGTTCATATTTCTTGTGTTTTATTTAAGAAATTTTTACCCAATTCAAGATCACAATGTTCTTTTCTTTTCTTATTTTCCTTTTACAAGTTTTATAATTTTGAGTCTTACATTTTGAAGTAATTTTTGTATATGGTGTGAAGTTTGGGTCAAGGTTAGTTTTTATTGCATATGGATATCTAGTTATTCCATCACCATTTGTTGAAAACTATACTTTCTTTATTGGATTACCTTGGCACCTTTGTCTAAATTCAATTGGCCATATATTTGTGTGTTAAGTTTGAGATTACTTATTTGGTTTCATTGATCTTTCACAAATACCATACTGTCTTGAAATCAAGTGATTTGCAAACTTCAACTTTGTTCTTGTTTTTCAAAATTATAGATGTAGATGATTATGTTGTTTGCAAATAAATACAGATTTACTTCTCAAATCTGTATGCCTTTTATTTCTTTTTCTTGATTTATTCCACTGGATAGATCTTTAGCACATGTTTTAATGGGAATGATGAAAGCTGACTTTATTGTCTTATTCTTGATTATAGGGGGAAGACATTTAGTCTTTGTACTTTAAGTATAATATGAGTGTAATTTTTTTCAAAAATGCCCTTTGTCAGGTTGATAACTATTTCTACTTTGCTGAGAGATTTTACCATAAAATAGATATCGATTTTTTTCAAATGATTTTTCTGCATCTATTATGATGATTATATGGTTTTTCTGTTTTAGTCTATTGACATGATATGATTTACACTGATTAATTTCAAATGTTGAACCAAATTTGCATTCTTGGGATAAAACCCACTTAGTCATGATACATTTACCATTTTTATATTCTGCTGGATTCAACTTACTAATATTTTGTTGAGGATTTTTACATATATGTTCATGAGTAATGTGGTCCAGCTTACTTTATAGCTTGCTTTACTTGTAATATCTTTGTCTAGTTTTTATATTAAGGTAGTACTGGCCTCAAAAATGAATTGGGATGTGTTCCTTCCTATCTTTTTATGAAAAAATTTCTATAGAATTAAAATGATTTCTTTCTTAAGCATTTGACAGAATTATTTAGTGAAGCCATCTGGGCCTGGAGATTTCTTTGCAGGAAGATTTTAACCACAAATTCAACTTTTAAAATAAATATAGGATTGTTCAGTTTACCTAGTTCTTTTTGATTAAGCTTTTGTAGTTTGTGTCTTCTGAGGAATTTAATTAATCAAATGTATTGGGACAAAGTTTATAATATTCCCTTAATCTTTGTAAGATTTGTGTGTTCTGTAATACTGTTCCTTCTTTCATTCTTGATCAGTAATCTGTGCCTTGTATTTTATTATTCAGTCTGGTTAGAATTTTACTAATTTTTTTAGAGTATTTTTTGAAAACCAGTTTTTGGCTGTTTTCAATATGACTAATTTTTGTGGTTGTCGTTTCTCTGCTGAAATTCTCAATTCGTTTAGGCATTGTGATGGTTAATTTTATGCGTGAACTCGAATGGGCTAAGGGATGCCCAGATAGCTGATAAAACATTATTTCTGGGTGTTTTTGTGAGGGTGTTTCTGGAAGGGATTAGCATTTGAGTCAGTAGGCTGAGTGTAGTAGTTCCCTTTTATTCGAGGTTTTGCTTTCTGTAGTTTCAGTTACTTATGCTCAGTTGTGGTCCAAAAATATTAAATGCAGAATTCTAGGAATAAACAATTCATGAATTTTAAATTGTACATTGTTCTGTGTAGTGTGATGAAATCTTGTGTGACCCACTCATTTCCACCTGGGACATAAATTATCCCTTTGTCCAGCATCTCTATGCTGTAGACACTGCTGGTCCCTTAGTCACTTAGTAGCCATCTTGGTTATCAGATTGACTATTGCAATATCACAGTGCTGGTGTTCAAGTAACCTTTATTTTACTTATTAATGGGCCAAAATGCAAGAGCAGTGACACTGGCAATTAGGATATGCCAAAGAGAAGCCATAAAGTGCTTTCTTTAAGTAAAAAGTTATGTATATACAAGGAAAAACATAGTATATGTGGGGTTCGGTATTTCTGTGGTTTCAGGCATCCACCGAGGGTCTTGGAATGTATCCCCTGCAGATAAGGGGAAACTACTGTATATAGTTTGTGAGCGGGCATGACCCAATCCATTGAGGAACAGAATAAAACAAAAAGGTGAAGGAAGGATGAATTCTCTCTCCCTCTGCTTAAGCTGTGACATCATCTTCTCCTGAGCTATGACATTGTGTTCCTGGTTCTTGGCCTTTTGGACTCAGACTGGGAATTATCTCATTGGTCCCTATTCTCAGGCCTTCAGACCCCGACTGAATCACACCACTAGCTCTCCTGGGTCTCCAGCCTGCAGACAGCAGATCTTGGGACTTCTCAACCTCCATAACCATGTGAGCCAATTTCTGTAATTAATCTCATCTATCTGTCCATCTATCTACCTACCTACCTACCTACTTAGCTACCTACCTACCTACCTATCATCTATCTTATTGGTTTGATTTGTATGGTGAACCCTGACTAATAAAAGTACATCCACAATTTTCACTAGATTATTTAACACATTAATTATAGCTATTTTAAATTTCCTATCTGAAAATTCCAACATCTGGGTTATATTCGAATGTGGATCTATTGATTGTTTTATCTCTTGGGAGTGGGTTGTTTTTCTTATTCTTTGTGTGTGTGTGTGTGTGTGTGTGTGTGTGTACCTTGTAATTTTTTATTAATAGTAGACAGCATGTGTAGAGGAATAGTAGGCACTAAAAAAAATAATTATATGCTTGGACATACCTCTTCTATTATCATGCAATTAATATGGAGAGACAGTGATCAGTCGATCTAGTCAGGAGCTGAGCTTGGTGTGTGTTTTCTTGTTGTTATTACTACCTTCAGTGCACCACAGACTTCCAGTTTCTTCAGCAGTGGGCTGTTGTCATGATATATTTTTATTGAGGGACATGCCTGAGGATTCTCTCAGTGTACCTGTTCGCCCTCGCTTTGAGTCATTCTTGCTTGCCTGTACCCCAGAGGGACATTTCTCTCCGTGCTCTTGAACCCCATTGGCACTAGCCTGATGTTGCTTATTTCTCAATGCTAGGTTCATAATGAGAGTCCAGCCTCAGTCTTTGGCAAGCCTTGTGCATCTTGGCTTCCTAGGTGGGTATTTCTAGCTCTCCATCTTTCAAACTTGGCCTGGTAATCTGTGGTTGTTCTTGGGAAGTAGTTTCCTGTTCCTCACCCTGCAGTAGCAGACCATTGCTTAGTATTGGTGTAGGAGCCTGGCCTTCCCCAGGAGAGAGGGTGTTTTGTTCTACATCTCCTCCACCAGCAACTGATCTTTGCCTTTGTCATGAGATTGAGGCAGTTTCCTACACCTCTATCAGATATAGGTCAGTTTGGCTTCTATTTCTCCCCAGAAACAATAGATCTTTGCCTGTATCCTACAGAAAATAATGCCCCTTCTTCAGTGGTTTACTGCTTTTGCTTTCATGGTAGTTGTATCTGGGAAAGTGAGTGGGGCTTGTGCCTATTCCCAAGTAGCAGTCACATTCTGGACTCCTTCACCACTGAGGTGACATCCCCTGGTCTTCTCTGGCACCTAGTGGGGCCCATGGATAAGAGCTTGTGAGTGGATGTGAAGCCTTTTGCTCTAAACTGATATTCTAGTTCACATTCGGCTTTTAAGATTTTATCAAGATGCTAGCCAATTTCATCTTACATGCTTGTATGGCAGCCACCTTTCTCCTCCATGCTTTGCCCAAGGTGAAACAGTTCACATGTTCTGTTTCTCCTTGGAGGGGCTTCACCTTCTGGTAATTCACTTTGTTTAATCACCTTGTGACCTCACATCTCTGATTAGCGGAAGAAAAGTTATGATTTTGTAGATCTTATGGCTTCTTCTAGTTTTTATACTGGGAATGATGTTCTTCACAGCTTTCTACATTCTATACAAAGGTGCAAATTCCCACCATAAAGGCATAGTCCCAAAAGTGGCTTGCAGCATTTTTACTCATGAGAACCCAGTCACAGGAGCATGGTTAAACTGCAAAGAATTTTGGGAAATGTAGTCTTGTCACATACCCAGGAAGAAAAGGAGGATGGATTATAGTGAATAATCAGCAGTTTCTGTTACCAGGCTTTAAACAAGTGAAATCTAAAATAATTCTGGGCTTAGAGCAATTGGGTATCACTGTAAAACTGGCCCTATCCTTAGTGTTAGTCTTGTCGAGATAGTTAGAAATCTGGAAGGAAAGAGGCCTACGACCACCCCCTCATGTGTGTGCCATAAGTATATGAGGGAAATGTGCAGAGGGGTCTCCCTAGATCTATGCGCATGTGGGCTCCAGCTCCATTGGGGTCACCTGGGGAACAGATTGGATCTTGTGGGAGGCACACCACCATGCAAGCCTATGGGTTCTCAATCCTGCCATGCATATTAACCATCTGTACAACTTTCTAAATACGAATGCCAGGGCTTCACTCTAGATATTCTGAAGGAAAATCTCTGGAGGCGAGGCCCAGATATCTAGATTTTTTTTTCAAGAAAGCAAGCCTTCTGTTCTTTTGTATGGTAGCTTTGGGCACCTCTGGGCTGATCTATGGTGAGAACAAAAGCAAGATGGTAAATTCTTTTGGCTGTCTTCCTGGACAGATGCCTGAATTCCTCCCTTGCACTAATCCCCGTCTTGCCCCAGTGCTGTCTGGCTGCAAAGTTATGGCCTTCCTTCAGGAAGGATGGCTAGGACAAGGTGAAAGACTGAACAGACCCTCCCAGAAAGACTGAGAGCCACTTTGGTTTTTCCAGTGAAGTTGTGAACTCTGCTGCAAAAGACATTCACAGATGAAAAATGTGATGCAGGCTCTGGGGCCATGTAGAGAACTCAGCCATGTGTCTTGGGATGAAGCAGTCCAAAGTCCTTCAGAAACTGACAGGTTCACAGTGTGGGCAGTGATGGAGAGAGTGACTAAGTGGTACGAGCCCAGGGGAAGACGGAGTGACTGAATTGACTTAGGATGTCTGAGGAGGCTTCTCAGAAGAGGTCGCATTGGAGCTGCAGTTTGAAGGATGAGTGAGAGGTTGGTAGCCAAATAGGCAAGTGGGTAGAAAGACACAGAACCACGAAGGGCCCTGCTGTGTTTGGGGAATGATGAGCAACTTCTTATGGTCTAAGCCTAAGTGATATGGAGGGGCTGGGTGGGCGTACAAGCCAAAGCATCTGGATTTAGTTCTAGGAAGAGCCAGCTATAGTTTTTTTTTTTGGTACAGAAAGTGTTTATCAGGTTTCTCTGAGTAGAAGGCTGTGAGTGGATCCAAGATCTGGCTTATCTTGTTTTTTGATTCTCTCAGAAGTAGACCCTGGGACAAGGATGTAAGTGCAGGTAGTTCTCATTTGGGGACTCTAGCTGAAAGGGTGGCCACTTTTTCAGTCATGCTGCTCTTGTGCAGAAAGCAGGGGTGTAAATGGAGGCAAACTGTACAAGTGTAGTGAACACTTCTGCTTGATGGTGGTATAGCCCATGGCTACTCACATTCCATTGGCCAAAGGCAGTTGCATGACCAAGCTCCAAGTCAGTAGGATAGGATGTACATGACTTACAGGAGAGCATGGCGAACAAATAGTACAACTTACCAAGTTCACATTCTGGTTGTGGAGTAGGTACCCAGGTTGAACTGGGGTGAGTTGAACCTCATAGAACCAAGCAACATATTATTAAGGGCCAAGTATATTCTTTAGATAGAGCAAAGGTAAAATCTGAGTTGACAAAGCAATGGTATCCTCTGGCCCCCATCTTGTGCTTGTATCTCAGTGACTTGATTGGCATAAGCTGGGTGCACGTTGTCCCATGCTTTAAAAGCTGGAAGAAAATGCATTGGTCATCAGCACAGTGGTTTTCACCTGAACAAAAGAGAGACCTAAGCAGGCAAGTAGTATTGGCACCTAATCACTGTCAGAAAGGATGATGTAAACTCGGCCACTTCAAACCCCAGTGTTCATCTGTCCTGCCACCAGGCAACCTGTCCTGGCTCCTGGCCATCAGTCAGCCCAGTGGGCAACAGGTAAGCTCAGTGCTGGAGCAGAGTGTTTGTCCTGAGCCATCTCCAAGAAAAGCTCCAAAAGTCAGATGTACCCTAGGCTTGTTCTTGGCTTGTGAGAAATGCACGCAATTGGTGACAATTAGCAGGAGCACCTTCCAGGCTCCAGTCTTCACCATTAGGCAGTTTGGTGTGGACCTTTAGAGCCTCAGTTCCCTGCTTGGCCTAGGCTGGAGCAACCCCAAAAACTTTTCTAGAGAAAGTCTAGAACTTGGTAAGACATGTGGGGCCTTTCAGGGCCCTAGAGAGGTGAACAGTGAAGAGACTGGTTTTTCACAAGCGGATGTCACCAGGCTCTTAGCCTTGCTGTTTTTGCAAACCAAAGCAGTGACACTCCAGGTCCTTGCCAGGGAACTCCTCCTAAATTCTCCGCAGGCTACCTCTATCTCTGGTGGGGGAAAGGCACATTCAAGTGACTCATTCTTGCCTCTAGACAGGGCTGCTGGATAAGGTTGTATAGCCGGTGCCCTGTCCACGGCCACCTTGGGGGCCAGTGCACCAGGAGGAATGGGGGAATGAGCTGTTTTCTGATTCATCCAAAAGCACAGTATGGCAGCTGTGGCCCTGTCTGTAGCTATGGTTAAGCTTACTCCTGGTCAGGCTGGGTCTCAGAAAGCTAAGCCTTCTGAGCTAAGCTAAGTTTGTGGCCCACAATGCGTTTTTGCTTAGCTATACTTTATTGCTTTCCTCGAGAAATGATCGAGAAGCAGCAGGAACACTGGAGCCAGATTGCTCGGGTTCAAACCCAGCTTCATGACTTACTAGCTGTGTGGTCTTAGGAAAGTTATTTGACATCTCTGTGCCCCAGTTCCCTCATCTGTAAAATAGAAGTGAAAGATAATCAACCTCATGGGTTGTGAGAATTACATAGATTAAAATGTGTAGTGTATTTAGAACAGTGCATGGAGCACAGAGTAAGTGCTATAAAGTGTTAGCTAGGACGATAATGGTGATGATGTCGTCGCTGAGGACAATGCCCATGACCTCATGAGCCCTTCCACCTACTCCCATTATGAATTTTCTCTGAGGCATTTCTCTTAGGACCCAAGCCTAGAAAAAGTTATGATTCTCTTGAGTACCAATCTGCCTTTATCTTAATGGACACTGCAATGTGTGTTTCCATCTTTGCCTTGGGTGCTAAAATGAGCAGTTTGGGGCAAAATTCACCATTCCTCTTTAGCATTTGTAGAAGGCTTTTGGGATGGGTTCTGTGTGCTCACTGCTTCTGACCCAAATCCTTGGAGTCATCCTTGCTTTCTGCCTTTCTTTCATGCCCCCAAACAAATTATAGTGTTTCTGTCTTCAAAAGTTGTCCTAGTTCTGACCACTCTTCATCCCTCTATCACTTTAAGGGTTTCTTCAGGACTAATGTACAGATGCCTAGTGGGGTCCCTGCTTCTTCTAGGGCCACTAAAGTCTGCTAGCCTTGTAATCATAAGCATGATCTTTAAAAATATAAGTCAATTCAATTCACTCTTCTGCTTTCAATTTTCCAATTACCTTGAGAAAAAAAATCAAAGTCCTTATAATAGTTAATAAAGCCCACCATAATTTACACTGTCCCTGGCTATCTCTATCTTCCCCCACTTGTGCCCTCTGCCTCAGTCATGTTGAGTCTCCTCGTTGTCCCTCTCACATGGGAGATATGGCCAGGGCTTTCCTCTCTTGAGTCCTTCTCCCTGGGGTGCTCCCCACTCCAGGTACTGCCATGGCTTGCACTTTTCTCTCTGCCTCTGAGTGTCTGCTCAGATGTCATCTCATTAAAAACCTTTCCATGACCATCTTTTCTAAAAGAGCAACCTCCTTCCCATCCTGGCATTCCATCTTCCCCTTATTTTACTTTATTCGTTTCTCCTGAGCATTTACTACAAGCTGTCATCAGTTTATTTTGTCTTTCCCCACTAACATGTAAATACCTTTTGGGTGAGGGCTAGAATGGTGCTCAGCACACAGCAGGGCTTGATGAAGATCATTCAAGAAGCGAGAGATGGAGTGAACGCTTCATTGTGCTGTGCCATCCATCTTCCTTGTCCTGCTTTCTCACAGGCTTGGAAGCAGTGTGTAAAAATAGGCATGTTACGCCAGGACAGAAGCAAATAGAGATCAGGGTAGAGAATAAGTAAGGCTTCCTAAGTGCTTTATGATTCCTCAGAGGAAAATTCTGTTGAGGAAGTGAAACATGGCTGTCAGCAGGAAGTGTTATGCTCTATAATTGATTAGAATACTCCGGTAACCTTCAGCCTGCCTTCACAGATGCCAGTAGATGAACAAGAGTTTGCTGCCTGAAGAAAGAGGCCCCTGAGCTGGGTATAAGCGTTTTTTAATCATCATCCTTCATTTTTCCTATTTGGGAGCTCCAAGGGCTGCACATATATGCTTGCTTCCTTGGAAAAGCAGTATTAACTGGCAGGGGTGGCAACACTCCCAGTAATCCATCTTGTTAAAGATGCTTCTTCAGATGGAAGGTGCTCTGGGTCCAGCACCCTGAGTCGTGAACCTATTTTGACAACAAAGTTGGAGATACAGTTTGCTCTTCTTCAGTCCTGGGAATAGTAACATTTTCCGTTTTCAGTGCTGGCTGTGTACAGTTCTATGAGATACAGCTCGTTCTGCAGCTGGGAGCTCCACAAGTCCCAGGGGTGTTCGTGGTGTTTGTTTGCTGCTGGTTTCCCAAGGATTTTGGACAATGGTAAACATAATGGGCCGTTTTCTTCCTCTGGCCTGGACATGTGCACCTCCATCACAGCTGAGCCGAGTCTTTGTAGGGGACCTGCAAAGACTTCTTGCAGACCCGGCCCGAGCCCCTCAGAAAACTGGAGGTAGTCAGTTAGCTCATCCAATGCCCCGAAGAGCAGAAAATTTAATGCAAACCATTTGTGTCTTTTGCTATAGGAAAATGCAAAGCTAGTAGGGTGAATTAATTCTGAGACAGACAATAGAGTGGGGCCCCAGGCAGGGTCATTCAAGAGACACAACTTTTTCCTTTTAGCTTTTAGCAGAAGCAACTCCATTCTGAGCCTCGCAACTTCTGAAGCTTTTCTTGGAAGACTGTCTCTGCTCTGAGAGCAGTAAGAGAAGGCATCCAACTTTCCAGAACCTTCCAAAAAAAGCATTTTTATCTGAAAGGGAGCTCCCTGCCTGTGGCTGCGCTTAAGAGATGCCTGCTGGGGACACAGTATATGACTCTGTGGATCCAACTCATCAGGACATGTGTGGGAGGAGGGAAAGCACTTCCACAAGGGAAAATGCTATTGGTGGCTTTACTTCTGGTACTACTTTATTTCTGCTTCTACTCACCTCCTGTATGGATATGATTTTTCTAATACTATGGAATACCATTTTCCTAAACCCATTTCTACCTCCTGCTGCTGAATAATATTTGTGAAAAGGGGCAACCTAGGAGGTAAATTTGGGTCTTAATGTGGGGTGACTTGTGAGCTGGGCAGCAACAGCATTTTCGGAACTATGTCTTGTAAGTATCCACATTCTGAAATTAAAAACAAAAGCCGCTACTTGCCAGCGCTGTTAGCTAATTGTCAGACAACAGAGACACACTCTGCAGCCAGAAAAATTCCCACTGAGTTTGGGCTGCTGATTCCTCTGGCAGCAAATGAAAGCTTTGGCTATTGCCCCTGAGGACTGGCTGAGCAAGCCAGGACTGAGCCCACCGCATGTTCCCCCACCCCCACTGTGGGCACAGCATGTATGTGTGTGGGAGGGGAGGCACAGGCACCCTAACTCACAATTTTGGGCAGCTGCACACCTCACCCAGGGGCACCACACCAATGTAATTCATCCCACACTTCACAGCCAGGGTGATCCCAGCCTCAATGGACAACAATTTGGAGGCATTGTTTACAAATCAATTTCTCCCTCTAAATAGGCTGTTACAAGAGTGGACCCTTCTGCTTGCCCAGGCTGGGCCCACCTGTCACTGGGACTTCCTAGCCAGTGGTCACACTGTATTGATCTTTTTAATCCCCTCTCTTTGAAATACAGAGCCAGCTGATGTAGAGTTCCTCGAAGAAAGAGTCTCCCACCGCCCCTACCTCTACAGGTAGCTGCATATCCAGGGCTAATTCCCCACTAAAAAGTCTTAATTGGCTTATGGGGAGCCTGAAAGATTTCCCTTGTGTTTACAAGGTGAAAGGAAATGATGGATCCCAAACTCCCTAGTCTGTGTCTGGTTCTTGGGGGAAATCAGGTGCATTCTATTTTTTTTTTTTTAATTCTTTTTGAAACGGGACTGGAGGGTTTGAAGGTGGGTGGGGATAGTGTTTCATTTTAGTGGTTGCCCTGCCAAGCGAAGGGAAGAAAAGCCCCAGATACCAACATTAGGCAAGAAACTTGGTGACATTTTTGTTTTTATTTACACAAAACATCTGCAGTACAAAAATGTAAACTTTGATAGCTCATAATAATAGAATAAATTCTTTATGTACAAAAATACATTTTCATATGAATGAAGCATCTTGAATAAATTAAAGTACTCTCCAGCCCAGTGCCTGAATAGCTGCGCAAGAATCTCGGGTTCTTCCTAGAGCAAGCCTGCAGTGGTGGGGGTCGGGATCCATAATGCATGAAGCCCACTCCTTGTCTCTCCTTTTTAAGCCTTTTCATTGTATTGTCAGCCGGCTCAAACCGAATTTTCATGCTCGTTTTTCTTCATTAGAGTTCTACAAATTGTAAAATTGACTTTTCACCTCGTCTTCAGGGGCTGATCTGTCCTTTTTCTAAATCACACTGAAGTGG
>KE797353.1:0-17659 GCA_000465285.1 Eidolon helvum | reverse complement strand
AACTCCAGTGAATCAAAAAAATACATTGCAAAGGGGGCAAAAAGATAAGCTATAAGCTGGTAGACAATATTGGCCACACATTAAACCACGAAAGGATTAGTATTGAGATATATTATAATACCAATAAAAGAAAAAAACCAGCATTTTTAATAATCATTCACCCACAGAGACAATTAAAATTTTAAAATGTAATTATAAGAGGTTTATAGAAGAGAAGGTACATATATCTCATAAAATTAGGAACATGTACAACTACTATTTGTAATGATGGAAAAGCAAATTAAATTTATAAAGAGATTATATTTCACACTCACTAGATTGGCAAAATTATTGAAAAATCAGACAATGCCAGGGATTTAGAAGAATGGCAGCCCACATTAACTGTTGGTAAAACTGGAAATTGGTATAATCATTTTTATAAAAGCTGTAATATTATCTAGTAAGCTTGAAGATTTAGGAACTATAACTCAACAATATTTTTCTAGATATATACTCTGTACTAGTGGTTTTTGCAATAGAATGTGCATCAGATTTACACAGACAGATTGCTAAAAGACTATTGGGTCCCACTGCCCCCCAGAGTTCCTGATTCAGCAGGTCTGGGATGGGGCTGCATAATTTGTATAATTAATGTCCCCAGGCAATGCTGCTGGTTAGAACATACTTTGAGAACCATTAATATAAAATTATACTTGTATTTGTGCAAAACTAGAGTTATACAAAAAACGAAACAAATACATTTTCATCAGGAGAAGAATGGGTACGTAAAATACAGTGGAATATAGTGCTATAGTGACTGTGTAAGAACTATAGCTATGCAACAACATGGATGAGTCTCTGTGCTAAAAAAGTAAGTTGCAGAAGAATATATACAAAAATCAATTTGTCAACACATGCAACAGACACATACACGAGAGAGTAGGAGGCGGCAGGGGGGTGGGCAGAGAGAGAGAGAGAGAGAAAGAGAGAGGGAGAGAGAAAAGAGGAAGAATTTATTTGGTAAAACTATACATAAAACCAAGGGAAGTTACATAATAGTGATTACCTCTGCTAAGAAGTAGAGGGTATAATTGGAACAGAGCATGCAGAGGTTTAAAGGTATATCTTAAGGTGCACAGAAGAGCGCATTCTCCCTTTTTTGTAATTTTTAAGTCCCTTATATATTATAAATTCTTGAATATATTAAGTATATATAATAAGAAAAAAATACTTAACTTCTACTAAACTTAATTCAGGCTGTTAATCTCTACTTCCATCATCCTTCGTAGCTATCTTTTAAAGACTGTCTACATAGTGATATTCTCTAATACAAATTCTAGAAAGAGCAGTTTCTTTCTCTTTATTTTATTTTTTTTTCATTATTTATTCCTACAGCACCTGGTCTTTCTAGGTGGTCTCCCATCCAAGTACTAACCAGGCCTGATCCTGCTTAACCTCCAAGATCAAACATCAGGCTTGTTCAGAGTGGTATGGCCATAGATGACAGACTGTTGCTCCTTTGGGACATGAATCCAGGACCTTCTGTGTGTAAAGCGGGGGTGCTAACTGCTACACTATGAAACAAAGTCCAGTGGTTTCTTTCTTATCTCATAAACTTTAGAAGAGCCTGAGTTTCTCAGCCTTCAGGTCTATATATATATTTTTTTCATAAAATAATCACTAGTTCTGACTGGCAACTAGATAGACCACTTCTCTGTGACCTGTCTTGGAAACTACTCTTCCAATCAGATATTTTCAATATCCTGCTACTTCAGTAATAAATAATTTTATAGAACTCTAAAACATTGATATTTTGAAATAAGATTCAAAGTTATCTCATTTAACCATATACTTTTTGCATGGATTTTTCTTATAATGACACTAAAATTTGAGTTACATTGAATGTCATAATGAGTAATATTATTATAGGAAATTTAATAATTAATAAAACCATTTCAATAATATATATTTTAAAAACCAAAACTAAAGGTACACTACTTGAGAGAAAAAATGTTCTTTATTGTGGATCCCAGACTTCTAAAACCCAAATACAACTTCGAGATATAGCTTTATCTCTAAATACTTTCTCCTCTAATCTAGACATCATCAGATCGTTCTTTGTGTTAATTTTTTTTTGGACTAAAATTTATAATACATCTCTCAGATTATGATAGTACTCAGACCCAAATAATTTCTGTCATTATTAGAAGATAAAATTTTATTAATATATCTTATATAATTTTAATTCATTTTAGTAAAAATATGACACTGTTAATGTGTATTGAGATTGTGTCAAGATAATATCCTCTAGTCTTTGATGATGCCTCTTTTTAATTCATGTTCATTAATTCATAATTCACTTATAAATTTGATTCATGGTCTAAGTTTTTTTAATATTAAGGTTTAGATTAAGGTTTTATCTCATAGGTTTATTTTAATTATCTGATGTCGAACTATATTTTGGAACTCAGTTGATATCCAATATGTCATTTTTTCCCAAGTTTTATATAATCCATGCATATTGCTAAGCTATTTTCTATGTTTTTCATCCAAGATTGAAATAAAAAATTGGAATCTAGTACAAAACCCTAAATTAACATTTTTCTGGTAAAGTTGTTTAAGTAGTTATCATTAATGAAATGGTTACTCAATCCAAATTTCATCCTGTCATCCACTAATTTATAATGAAAAATTTTAAGTGCAGTATATCTATAAAATCTTCATTTATTAGTCTGGAAATAAAAAATATAAATGAGGATAGTTTGATATGTCTTATTTCCATTTCAATAAACATTCAACAACCTCTCTTAAGTATTTCTGAATTTTTTAATGTCCATAAAATATCTGTGAGCTAATATGTGTAAAAATCTCTTACATAAGATCAGTGACAAATATATGTGTTTTAGTGTCCAGAATCCTTAATAGAATCCTATATTTATATATAAGAGAATACATACCATGTGTTTTGGGTAGGTTTTTCCAAGAATGCTCTTATGACTTTAGCTCAAATGACTGGGTTTAGAATGAACACACCACCAAAGTTGGATCAATTCTAGGACTTTTAAAAATGAAATCATTATTATTACTTTTTTGAGCTTAATTAGGGGACAGCATGTGTCTTAATCTTTCAGGGTCTAATTCGAGAGTGATGGTAGTTCTCTTTTTCAGGAGATGGAGATCGACTATAGTAAGGGTATTATGTCCAAACATAAACAGAACTGAGAGGTGGAGAAACAGAACTCTGATAACATTGTTTGTGTCCCCGGACCTCTGAAATCAGCTGCTTACTTAGGTTTTCTAGTATAAGGATTCAGAACAGGCCTCTAAAAATATGCCACTGTAGCCTGTAAATTCCTTTGAGCTGAAGGCAATCAAGACCCTGCAGGCTCACAAGAAACTTTTACTTTTCTCTTAAAGAATTTAAATTAGGAGTCTTGCCCATAATGAGTTATCACCAGAAATAATTTTTTGACCTATGTATGTGATAGGGCAAACTAATTACTGAACATCTGCTCTTCTTATCGTCCTGCAATGACCTTTCTCCCCTCTAAAGCCCCAAAGCACCTTACTTCATCCTTAGCACAGAATATCATATATACTCATTTTCTTTTTCTCTCTTTAAACCTCTCATACATGTGGGGGCTTTGACTCTCTCATGTATGTGGGGTTCCTATGTGTGTATATAATTAAATGTGGTTATTTTATCTTACTAATCGTCTCATGCTGATCTAATTATTAGACCAACAAATGAACAACAACAAAAAAAACTAGGTGTGTAGAGGAAAGTTTCCTCCCCAGATTAGCCATATGAGGCATCAAATTCTGAAATTAAGAGTTATATGTTATGTTCTTGAACCTATCTAAAACTTTTGGAGGCCTATAATAACTCGTGTAGTCCTAACAAATAATATATCAGTGCTTTGGAAAATCAGGGCATTTGCCTATCTTCTCAGTTTATAGGTAATTCTAATTTCTAATAACCCTTTTGTTTTCCATGCTGGCTTGTAAAATAAAGTCAACATTTGAGACATAATTATGTTAGTAAATATTTCACTCCTTTCATAACCTGTTACAACTCTCTTTATCTCCTTTGTTCTGCTACTTGATTTCTTATATATTAACAAGAATTTACTTGTATATTTTAGGGCAAATTTGCTGATAATTTACTTTCAATTCCCTGATTTTTAAAGGAAATTTATCTACTGCAATTTTTATAATATTATTTGCATTTAAAAAATAATTTTTAAAATATTTTTTGTAATACTCATTAAAAAAATTACCCACGAGAATATATTTTCTCTACTACTGCACAGAAACATTAAAATAAAATTTGCATGTTAGTTGTTGCATAGTATGTAACTTGAAAACATATTGTATATCCTTTTATTATTATAAGCTTTTTTTCAACTAACATGTCAAAATTTAGGATGAAATGGTTTAAATAAGGCAGAACTTGCCTTTTTTGAATGTCTTCTAACTTTTATTCATGGAAAATTATGCTCTAAACTTTATACTTACTCTGCTTATATTTAATGTTGTCAATTATAAGGATTTGGTTTTTATATATGGTCATATAGCAATTTGAAAGTGTAAGGTCTTCCACTAGACTTTGTTCAGTTGATGCTGTTTTGTACAGTACCCAAGATCTTCAATTAAAAAAAAAATGAGTTTCTAGGCATTCTAAGTGAGAAAATCATTTAGAAAATGAACCAATAAACTACTGCAATTGAAAGGGTGTCAAAAGTCTGTGACAATGACACTAAGAAAGGTATAGAGTTCCCACACTAACCTCAATGGACTAATTATGGTCATTTAAGTGTCAGTATTGTTAACTTTTTTCATTGAAATGGCAAGATCTAACTACTATGCATTTCTAGGCCATCTGAACAACCAACATAGCAGGAAGTGGCATTCTATAATACAGAGCCTTTATGGACCAGATGTGCAGAAACTTGAGTATTATTTTGATTAATTGGTTAATTGAAATGTTACTATTACTGTCCTTAAAATTAGAATGAAAGTAATGGTTGTAGTGTTGTCAGCCAAAAAAAATGGTTGGACTCCAACCATGAAGTTTATAAGATTTTGTATTTTTTTCTATAAACTATCATCTGCTGGCAGGGAAGACAGTTTACCTTAATAAGGTAATAAATATTTTTGAAAAAGCACCCCTATATCTTGTAATATTACCTGATATTAAAACCCAGAAGAAGTTCCAAATAAAGTAGCAAATAAATGATAAATGCTCCTTTTTAAAAGATATTTGAAAGTTTTGTTTTTTAAATAGTGTTCATCACCATCTTCACTGCGGCTGATGCTGAGCTGTGGAGTGCACAGACTAAAGTGCCACCAATAATTAGGATAAAAATACATACTGAGACCAGTAAAAAAATATTGTACTGTTTTATTCTGCTGAACATATTTTTCTCCATACAAACACAATAAGGGCCATTATCAGTTGGATTATATATTATAATATGTTATATGTTGTAATCAAAACATGTTTGTTTTTAAAATATATATGTTGTATATAATACATATATGTTGTATATTTGTGATTAAGCATATTATCTTGTGATTTAAAGATAACATGTTAAGAAACTTAATTTAGTGACATGATGTAATTATTTTTTAGATTTAAAAAGAAAATGAAAGAAAGCTTTATCCACGAGACAAATTTCACTTTAATTTCAAAGTTCGCATACTCTGCCTACCAACCAAACCCCTGAAATCGAACTACATATTTACATTACCATAGAACAAAGAAAAACATTGCATACATTATATTTGGAAATGTGCATCCTACATGTAAAGTTATCCTTATATTTTGTGTAAAATAACATTATTTATTTCAAAAGCATACTGAATATTGTGTTTATGCTCTAGAATTCTGTTAAACAGAACGCTTTATCCTCAATTATTATTTTTCAAATAATTTTAATTAAATAAAGCAGTCTGGGACCATAAAACAATCTTCGCTTTTTTTTAATCTAAATTACTGCCTCAGAATTCTCTAATTTAAAAGTAGATTAGAAAAATCTGAATTCAATAGACTGCCTTTTGAATCATTCATCATTCATGAGTATAATGAAACAAATGTCTGTAATTATAATCAGGCCATTAAAATCCTAAATTTTGATATCAAAAGAACAACACTTTGAGGAGAGTCTTTAATTTATAAAAAATAAAAGTGTCTTTTTGACTACTTATTCCAGGCATGATGAGGCTAATTACACAGTTTTCTCTCCAAATTTCCATACAGAGAATGGAGAGGAGGTTGACAGCTTTTAGAACTACATTCAATAACTAATAAAACTTCTGTCAAATCAATCAGTCATAACTCGGTGAATAAAATTTAAAATATGTACTCAAGATAATACAGTAAATTTAAAAATTATATAAAGACATGCATATATAATATGCATTGTTTAGAGAGATATGTATATATAATAATTTCTACAGTTAAGCAATAGAATGATAAACACAAAATCCAGGATATGGGGAAAACAGTTATCAGGAAGGGGAAGGGGAAATAGGGAGTTGCAGTGGCTTTGTCAATGAATTGTATCTTAAGTGGGATGGTGAGTTCACTGATAGTCAACATCTTTTCATATTTTATAACATATATTTTTGTATACATCAAATACTTTATATTACAAAATAATTATAAAATAACAATGGATGGGCTTAATGGCAGAATGGACACCACCTCTACTATTGTCAGCTATTCTACATTTTAAAAAGTCTCAAGATTTCAAAGACTAAAACCGAATTTTGTTTTTCTTGCACATGTGTCTGCTTATTCTGAACTGTTCTCAAGTAGTTGGTAAAACCACAAGAGAACAAAATACAGTTCAATTCTTTGCATTTTTGAAATCTACTCATATTTTAATGATTAAAGAAAATCTCATCAATATGACTGTTTTATATACTTTGCCTGTTGTAAGGGCAGGCACCACAAAGCCACTTGACAAAAGACATGAATGTAAAATTTTTTTATAGAGAGAGAATGAAGAATTGGAAACAATAATAAATCTACCACACTATAAAATAAAAATTTAATGTAACAGAAAACAAAGTCAAGAAGTTATCAGAAAAGTTCCAGAAGTTATCAGGAAAGAAAAAGCACCATACAAGTATTAAGAGTATAATGCTGAAACCAGATTTCAGATGATTCCAATATAACTTTAAGTAACAGGGATATTTGTCAAAATAATAAAAATATAATTCATAATTTTAAACCTCTATGTTTTTACCTATAATTTAGGGAAATGGAATTTATAAAATATATAAATATGGACTTATAACACATAAACAATAACATATTACAAGGAAAATAAAATTGATAACATATAAAAAATACTACCAGAAAAATAAAATTTACTATAAGAAAAAATTAAATTTATAACATATAAACAATAACATATGCCCAATACTATATATAATATATGTGACATATAATAGTATAACAAAGTTAAATCTAAATACTAAAAGGTAAAGAGTAAGAAAAAACGTTAAAATATTAGATGATAGAAAAAATATTGCTATAACAGTAATTACAAAGTGGATTGAATTCTCATTTAAAACATAAATTTTATTTGTAACAACATAATATACAATATCATGTTGTCTATCTTTATGATAAATAATACAGACAGTTTGAAAACACAAATGGTAAAAAAAAAGATATCTGAGGTAACGTTCATTAATCAGGAGAAATCGTAAATGATGCTCATAGAAAAACTTAAAATGATAAAGCAGAATAAATGATAAAGAAGAAAGTGTATCTTTATTAAAGAAATATTGAGGTATTAATCAGATATAAATAACACATATTTGCACATGCTTCATAATTTAGTCTTAAGCTCTACAAAACAATTGTCAGAAAAATGAAAAGAAATTTTAAAATTCAAAACTTGTAGTTTTTACATTTAACAAATACATTTCAGAATATGCATTTTTTAAATAGTATTTATTATATATTTTATTGCAGTAAAAAGTATTTAACATACAATTTACCATCCTAACCAATTTTTATTGTATAGATCTAATTACATGCTCAGTTTTGCACAACAAATCTCTAGAACTTTTTTGGTTTGCAAAATCTATATTCTATACTGTTGGGAGCCGTTTTCAGGCTTAGAGCCAAGCAGGATATTCGCACAGTAAAGCTAAGAAGTCTGCTGACACAAAAAGAACACCTGGAGACGAGAACAGAGAAGTTGATTGTTCCTTGGCCTTAAAGAAAGGGATGCGGAATGCCGAGATAGCGTTAGGCTCCGTGTAACGTTGACAAGGTTATTGTGCATAACTAACATTTTTTGAGCTGTTTCTCATGCTTGCTAGGGTATATCAGGACGGTGCTAATAAACTCGGTGCTGCAGCTTTGACTGTATGCCCTCCCGAGATCTTTCTCTCTTCTCTGTCTTTTTTCCTAACCCTCACTCCCCCACTCAGGACTGTTCGACTCCGTCCGGCTGGCTCCAGCACTATACCTATTAAATAATTCCTCCTGAAAGTAGTATAAAATAATATTGAATAAGAAATGTAACTAAAAATAAAAAAAAAAAAAACTCCTCTTTCCTACCTTCTCCCAGCAACTGGTAACCAATCTGCTCTCCATTTCTCCCAGAAGAGACATTTGACTACTTTAGAATCTTCATACAAGTAGAATCATGTGTATTTGTTTTTACGACTAGATTATTTCATTTGGAATGGACTCACGTTTCATTCATTTTGTAGCATATGGCATGATTTCCTTCATTTTTAAAGCTAAAAATATTTTAATATGTGTATATACCACATTTTATTTATCCATTCATCTGTCCATGGACATTTATGTTTTTCCACCTCTTAACTATTGCGAATAATGCTGTAATGCATATAGGTGTTCAAATAGCTCTTCAAGGTATTTCCTAATTTTAAAACTGTTGAAAGAGATATTTTCTATTTTCAGTTCTGTTGGATATATACCTAGAAGTGAAATTTCCGAATCATTATAATAATTCTATTTTTGTTTGTTTTAAGGAATCTTTATACAGCTTTCCATAATCTCTGCACCATTTTGCATTTCCATCAATAGTACACAAGGGTTCTAATACTTTCACATTCTCTCAAGAACCTGTTATTTTCTGTTTGTTTTGTTTTGTTTATAACAATGATCATCGCAGTGAGTGTGAAGTGATATCTCATTGTCATTTTGATTTGTATATCTCTAATGATTAGTGATGTTGAGCATTTTTATATGTCTGTTTCTATTTGTATATTTTCTTTCAAGAAATGTCTATTCAAGTACTTTGCCCATTTTAATAAAGTTGTTTGTTTTTTGTTACTGTTGAGTTGTAAGAATTTTTGAAAAATATTCTGAATATTAACTCTATCAATTATGTGCTTTACAAATAATTACTCTGATTCTGTAGGTTGTCTTTTCACTCTTTTCATTGTTTTCTTTATTATGCAGAGGGTTTAAAAATTGATGTAGTCCTATTCCCATTTGTCTATTTTTGCTGTTGTCACCTGTGCTTTTAGTATCATAATCAAGAAACCATTGCTAAATTCAATCTCATAAAGTTTTCTCCTATTTTTTTCTTCTAGTTTTATGGTTTCAAGTCTGACATTTATGTCTCTGATCCAATTTGAATTGATTTTTGTATCTGGTGTTAAGGCAAGGGTCTAGTTTTATTATTTTGCATGTAGATGTCCAATTTTCTCATTGTATAATCTTCACAACCTTGTCAAAGATCAGTTGACCATAAATGTCATTCTCTGTTCTCTTTCATCTATTTAACTGTCTTTATACCAGTATCATAGTACCAACCAATTAAAACCAAAGACAGACATAAAAAATAATTAGTAAAGAAAGGGGCAGAACTTAATAAAATGTAAAACAATTTTAAAATATGGAGGAGAATAAATGTGATAAATCAGAGTCGATATAATAGAAAGGGAGACTTAATATAATTATAGAAAATAGAGACAAATAGGTAAACCTCAAGACAAACACTTTTAAAACACTTGCAGCTGTTTTCAGAATACTAGGTAGGATTAATGTAGTGAAATTGGGAATAGGATTCAGGCATTCTTTCTCCATAGCCTACACTTATAATACTAACTAGGCTCTATATTTTGATTTTAGTTTTACCACTCACTAGCTTGTTAGGTGCAAGTTACTTAATTTTTCTGTGGATTCATTTCCTCATCTGTAAAATGTTGTGTGTGTTTGTGTGTGTATGAGAGAGAGAGAAAGAGAGAGATGAAGAGAGAGAGAGAGAGACCCCCAGAGAGAGAGAGAGAGTGAGTTTTTTTTTTTAATACTTTAAAGCATTTACAACTAAGCAAATGCAGGCACACATACAATGGCAATGTTGTTACCTATATCATTGAGTTGTTTTAATGAGATAATATATATGGAAGTGATTAATAAGAAATCACAATTTCATAATCAAATTAAGTGATTTCTTTTTCTTTAAGCTTTTTTTCCCCAGGTTTTAAAACTTTATTTGCATAATAAAAAATACGTGTATTCCAATAATTGAAATCATTTGAACAAGTAAAAAAAAAAAAAAATGACACTGATTAAACTGCGTTTTACGGCCTGCAGGACACCTTGGACCAGCGTGGTTTTCACTCTAGATTTTACTGTTGTCCCACCCAGCTTCTGCCTTCACCGACCTGCAAGTTCTTTTCCTTCCTTGTCAGTCAGACAGGCAGGTGGGAGAAGCAAGTGTGGCCTTCTGCTGTCAGTAGTTCTTGGATGTGAAAAGGGGGCAGCACAATCATTTAAACTTGATCCAACCTCTTTGCATCTTACAAAGTTAAACAGCTAGAAGAAGTAAAATAAAAAAGCAATGCTTGTGAAAGATACAGTGCATATTGGCAGTGTGTGCCTCATTACGATTCGCCTGCTTGCTTTTCCTGTTTAATCATTTCTTTTGACAGCAGTGGATTTTTCTCTTGCGTTTCTGTCTTCTTCAATTTTTACTTATGGAATTTCTCAATCTCAGCCATATCGGGTTTGTCAGACATGGTTGCAGTGGAAGCGGAGCAAGGCCGCGAGAACGAGTGAGTCTGATCTGCTCAGTGGTAGTCGCCGAGTGCCTCTTTCATCCTTCTTTAAGGGTAATTTTTGATGCTCACTCTATGTAAATAAAATAAAATAATTTTCTAATGAGTTTTTATTTTTTGGAATGGTATGAATATTGATATTATAAAAACTAATACTAGACAAGAAAAATAACCGAATACATAAATTCTTTAGAACGATTTGTCATATTATAATTTATCATGTCATTTTCTTCTACTTAGAAAAGTTACTTCAAAGTAAAAATATAATATTGAAACCAAAACTGGATTATTAAAAAGAATAAAATCATGCTAATGTATAGTGCTATGTTGACACAAATTTTGAATGGGTTTATTTGTAGTCCATAATCCAGTTATATAGGTAACAATCCATATATTTGAAAATTGAGTTTTGCTTCCAAATAAAATGAGTTAGGAAATAAAAATTTGATGATACTGTACATATTAGATGGAACTTTTCATATACTTTAAAATATACATAAAAACGATTAGAAAAACAATTTGTTTGTTTAGCACAACTTCGGAGTACAAGACATTTAATGCTCTGGAGACTAGAGATTTGATTTACCCAATATTAAAACTGTCACTAAAGAAATCTTAACCAAAAGATTTCTGTTTTTTAAGAATTGAAACAATAAAAGTAAAATGCTTGGACTTGTGTAGAAACATTTTAATTTTATATAAGATTTGAATTTATAAATTTTGAAGTGGTAAAATTTTTAGGAAGGTAGAAATGTATACCAATATTATAAGTCTCTTTTTCTCTGGAGAACTCCATTTACTTGAATCAAACTGTCTCAACACATTCAACTGTACATGCCTTCAAATCATCTAAAATGCTTTGGGTATACTAAGTGGTAGTCAGAGTAAAGACTTTTTTTATTATTGCACTGTTTATTTTAATCATTTGAATATGTGATCGGAGTTTCCACTTGTATTATTTGATAAGGAAAAGTCAGTAAAACAATATACCATAAGACAGTTAAGTATTTATCTTCCAAGATCTGTATATTAAGTAAAACTTATTATACTAAACCTATTGACTCAGACTGAGTGATGAGATCTGTAGTGAAATGCACACTGCTTGTTTATATCTAGGTTGGAGTTGAACACCTTGTAACCTGAAATTTATTTTTACCCAGAAAATAAAAGCAAAAATGTCTTGATCAATTATTCTTCCTCCTGATAAGTGATGGCTGTCTTCTCTTGAATCATAGAAATGAGCCAACTGATTGCTCAAATGCACACACACTCACAAAACAATTTTAGGAGTGCTGCAGTGCATATTATTAGAAATCTATTATAAGATTACGCTAATTTTATATTGATTTCAAAGGACTTTAAAAATAAAATATATGTATTTCTGAATTTAAAGCACAAATTCACCAAAAAACACACTCCAGTAAATAAGACAGAACTTGGTTTCAAGGTCAGTGATTATTCTATCTCATTATGATTTTATTTAGGTCAAGCAAGGAAGGTCTCCCTTTAAAAGCCATCCTTTCTATTCTTCATTTAAAAAAAAGTTAACAACAATCAACCAAACTAAGCTTTCTACAATTCTTATTTGTTCAAAGAATTTGGTTCTCATATACACAGTTTCTGATAGCTGTTCCATTTGTAAATATGTCTGATTTATTTATTTTTATTCCTACTCATAAATGAAGTAGCAGATTTTTATTTCACACAATTTAAACACTTCTTTATTCAACATAGTATTATGGGCTATGGTCACATTCTCTGCTTAGACAATTGGTTTCCTTTAAGAAAAAGTAAAACTCTGATCTGGAGAGTCATTTTGAGAAGTCATTATTAGCTAGTAATTCCTTTGTAGGGATTGATTTCTCAGATTACCCATCAAGGCAACAATGAATCCTGGATAGTCTTCAGAGCCAAACAGAATTGACTTTATAGCCCAAATATGGCAAGCACCAGCTCTGGTGATTTGGTTGGTCAACTGACCAAGGAGTCTTAATCTCATAATCTATAATGAGGGAGAAAAATTTACCTACCTTTAGAATTATTTTAAGGATTAGGGATAAAATATGTCAACTAATATGTTTGATCCTCAATAAATGGCAGCTCTAAATAAATATTCACTTAGAATTTTCCTTATTTATTAGAATTCAAATGAGTCCCTGGACTTACAAGGGTTTGGACAAAAGTAAAAAATGAACCTGGGTGGAAGAAAGAAAAGAGTTTCTAAAAGTTCTCTTTTCAAAGAGGAGATTGACTGAAGCAGATAAGACATATTAAAAAAAAAATTCTGTGCTAGATTTAAGTTTTATCATAGTATACTCAGCACAAAAATACCTGTCAATTGTGCTAAATTTTTATTGCATGCACTCATGTGGGTACCTGCTGAAATTCATAAAATCAAAAATTTTGTTTATCTCAACTATAGATCCCAAAGTCTCCCTAACCATAAAACAAGAAAACAACAAATAAACAAAAACCAGGAACAGAATAAAGTTGATGAAAATGCGTTAAAGTACTTACAATAAATGACCTGGTTGCTGCATGAGTTATATTCAGAATATTGAGTTTCGGAATTTATAGAAAGTGTCTTCTTTTCAGAATGTTTATTCTACTAGACACATTTTCATACTGCAGAATATTAATGTTCAATTTCATTAGTATATTATAAATCTGCTTATATAAACATTTAAAACTGCACAGTTTAGCAAAGTAATGCAGTGTGATTGATCCAAGTTAAGTAAGAACACCTCATAGGCCACCTATTTAAGACCTTTAATTATTTTTGGAATCTATAACCAAACTTTTATCCACTAAGCAGAATCTAAGAAAAATGTTATCATTTAACTCAAATGCCTATGTTATAGATGCTATTATAACTTTTATTTTGTAGGTATGAAAAGTGAAGTTGAAAGATGTCAAATGTCTCACCAGTTCCTTATAGCTAGTCAGGATTGGTGTTCATGTAGCCTCCTTCTAGAGCCCGTATTCCTAAACAATATTCTATGCACCCTTCTGGCATTACTTCCATGGCATCCATCATACACACCTAGTGAGTATAAGAATGATATGTGGTCCACCCAGTACTCACGATTGTATTGAGAACAGCTTTTCTCATGGAATTAATACCATTATAGACAATTAAGATCATAGGCAAACCACACAAACCTGAAGGAGTATGTAGCTTGGTGAGCAGAAGGATTCTAAGCAACCATAGGTCAATAACAATAAATTTTCTTGCATTTATTTTATACAGAACATTTAATGATATATACTGACAATACATCAAAATGGGCTCATAAAATACCTAGTGTGAAAAGATATATAGGACAAGAAAAATGAACACAGATTAATTGTTGCCAAGAAATATTCAAAATGTGATTTTTATCTTTCATATTTTTATAAAAATAAAAATAAATTAATTAAATCATGGTTATTTCATTAAGAGCAAAACAAATAAAATGTCAAAATATAACTCCTCTCCAAAAAAAAGATGATTATTGAATATTCAATGTACTTTAAAATGGTTATTTGATAAAATATGAATGTGTTTTATACCCAGATTTTGAAATTTATATATTTATGAATTTAGAATTACACATAAACAATGTTTCAATGTTTGTAAAACATAATTTCTCACTACTCTTTTTAAAATCAGGATAACAAATTGAATAAAAATCACAACAATCTCTTTTTAAAAATTACACGTTATGCTGTACCTGGTTTTTATAAGTATGACAATTTTTTCAAAATCAAATGTATTTTTCTTAGCTATAATTTTTTTAAATTATAGAATATGGAACATTAACTTTTTATTAAAACTATTAAAATTGCCAGAAATACTTATATTTAGCAATAAAAATTGGAAAATAACTGCATTAGATGGATCAACATAAAGGAAACATAAACTACTAAATCAAGAACTACATACATTTTTCAGCTATGCAAGATCTAGACACTGCTTAGTGTACACTATTGTTACTCTAAAGAAATAAGTTTTACATTTATTTCAAGCTCATTATTGGTGAAATGAGTTATTTTAAAATGCTTATTTTTCAGGTCTTTAGTATTATAAGAAGTCATATATACCATCTAGAACAGTTCCAAGTTACACTAATTTCTCTAGAGATAATTTTTTAATGATCATTTTTATTGTTTATTTATATAAACTCATTTGTAAGTTAGGAATGCCTTAGTACTTGTGCTTTGAGTATAAAATATATAGATTTTCTGTAAAATAAATGCAGATATAAAAAATTGACAGACTAATTAAAGATAATCTTACCTCAGTAAAAAAAAAAAAGCATTTTCTTTTGAAGTTCTTTGTATGTTAAATCACTTATAATAAATACATGAGATAGTAAATAGCTATAGATATATGGACTTGTGTAGAATTATTGTGAGTTAATATTTATAGACCAATGATTGATATTTATTAAATATATGAGAATATAGTTTACATTAAGCTTTTATCTGTATATTTATAATCTATGGAAGGATTATAGAGCAATTTCTATCTCATGAACACAAAAAGATCTTAAGTGATTTCAGCAGAACTCCATTGATATGAAAAATATTGCAACCATATTTTCACGTTCAGAAGTATAGGGAAGACATATTACAAGTATATCATGCTGCTACAGATATTTACTTTCTGTGAGTGTTTTCATCAACATGAAAACATCTAATTTTGACCATTTTAAATAAACAAAATCCACAAACAAACCCCCTCTTGACCTTTTAATTTCCTCCAACCACATCTTCATTTCTGTTTTCCTCTCATCTGAAATCTATGAAAATCACATTTATTGTATTTGAATCACATAGATTTTAATATTCAGTTAGTGAATATACCACTAAGAAAGAAAAAAATGCTAAGTAATTCATGGTCAAAGCTTTTGTATCACTTGGAATTTTTATTTTATGTATATTCAAAGATTTTTTACTTTTATTTTTACATTAAAATTTTTTTAAAAACTATGACAAAATTCATGAAGAAATGTCAGCATGCCCAGGGATTAGTTTCTGGATTTCTCGTCTTATCTGCATTCACTCTTTTGGTGGTATAATAGTGTTGTGGCTTTTAAAAAACTGACTCTGACAATTACCACATTTTCATTTTTCATTTGGACCTCTTTTTTGAATTCCAGGATAACCAATTACATACTTGATGCATCCATTTACGTGACTTAATGACATTTAAAAGTTAAAATATTGCCCATTCCTCTAAACCCAGCTTCTCCATATTTATTCCAATGTAAGGAAAGACCTATTTTATCTGTCCAGTAGCAGAGACCAACAAAACTTTCATTTCACACCTGACTTTTCTCTCCCATATTTTCCACTTAATGTGTAACAAATTTTTGTTTTTATGCTTAAAAATATATTTGATGTCTGACCACTTCTCACCACATCCACCACTACTATCCTGGCTCAATTTGTGATCTTTTGTTACCTTGCTTTACTATATTAGATACTAACAGGTGTCCTTGTCAACACTCTTATTTCTTTACATTATTCTATTAATAAAGCCAGAATGATCTTTTGGGAATGAAGTAATACTGTGCTGTTCTTCTTCTTAAAGCTCTCCAATGGCTTTTTAACCCATTCAGCAAAGATCACTATAGTGGCCTTCAAGGTCCCTACAATCTGCACCACCACCAAATCAACACTCAGCCTCATTGCTTCTGATAAACTATGATTCTGATTATATTGGAAATATATTTATTTACTATTTCTTGAAGTGTAATTTTAATATGGTTATTTTGGGCACCAAATTCAGTTAATTTTTAAAGTATAAAATAAAGTACACATTTAGAGATAAAAGCAGTTGTAATATATCTACTTTCTATGTTATAAACCAAATGAGAAAGGAAAAATAAATGCTATTTTATTTACCAGCACCATGACAAAGTATACTTTAGTGGAAAATATTAACATTGTTTATATTAAGGAAATGTAGCTTAACTGCATCATGATTTAGCCATTTGGAGTAAAATTTTCTTGAGTCAATTTTAGAAATGGAAACTATGAGTTTTTATAAAGGCACAATGCTCACCTTCCAGTTTTCTGAATAAAACTATCTCCATTTTCCTATTAAATTACTTAAATACCTTCACTCTAAATTTTTGGCGCTTCTGTAATTATATTTTAGTTATATTTTTACCTGTTTCATCAAAGGTAAATTAACATAGAAACAAATATCCTTAAAATGCATTTGATTTCATGTTCTATGCAATTTTAGTTGTAAATAAGCACTGGCTAAGACAGGAGTAATACATTATTTTTCTAGCTTTAAATATAAAATGTTTAATTTTGGAACTCCTTTGGTGAATAGGACTGAGCACTGAGCATCATTTCCCCCTGATCTGTTTAAAGAGCCACTAGAAATACGAAGATACTTGTAAGTAGTTGCTTATATTGCTTTTTCTAAATGATCTTTATCATTATATATTAATCTCTTAATAACAATCACAATAAAACAAGAAAAATAGCTTTCAGGTGTCAAACATCTACTGCCATTGAGTGCCGTATGGCCATTATCAAAAACTCCAACAAATAGCAGTAAAGTAATCAAAGGGGTACTGTATATTTTATGATATTATATTAATTATATTATATT